>VKHH01006703.1:0-16240 GCA_015144975.1 Epipyxis sp. PR26KG | reverse complement strand
TAGCTTTTTCCTCTTGTCTAGTTGCACCTTTTTGATTTGCTCCGTTAATTTTTATTAATTCATTCATTCATTCATTACAGAGTGTTATAATACCTGCAAAGAAAGCAAAATTGTGAATATTTGATGATTTAGAGGTAAATGGATTGCCACTGAGCAAGAAATACCATCGTGCCTTTATATATTATAGTCAATAACAATTGCTCAAAATCATAATATTATAATAAATTGGGTATAAAGTATAAATATATAAATATATACAATACAACACATGATATAATTATATATTACATAAATAAAATATATGCATACCGCAGACTAATTTAGTTATCAGATAAATGTCAAATATTAATTAAAATGTTTGTTCAATGAATCAAAAAATATATGTCGTTTAAATTCCAATCAACTTAAACAGAATTAATCTTGAACATATGGGAGCTGCTGGCACTAAACAATTTCATAGTGAAAAAGCAAAACATGCGGAGAAAATCTTAAGTGCTGTTCAACATTTCGATGAAAGGCATAATATTAATAGTGTAACTGATTTAGAAGATAGTAATAATACTGAACATTTTGATGGATTTGCACCTGAATTATTTAAGCGCCGTGTTTTATTAGCGGCTGCTGAGGCCAAACAAAAAGATGGTATTGACATTCAAGAGTCGTTAGATCAATTATCTGATGCGGATATGGAAACTCTAGCACACTATATTCAAGAGAATAAATCACCAGCAAAGATTGAACATCATAATTCACACAATTCTTTGCGAGAGAAATCCAATAAGATTTTAATAAATAAATCCAAGTCATCATTGTTAAAAGTTGAGGAATTATATGATGAAGATGATCATCACAACTATGAAAATAATGAAAATAATCTAAATGGATTGAATCTGCATCATCCAAATTCAAATGACAAGCAAGATGACAAAGATGAAACAACCTCAGTGTTATCATATGGAGATGAGGAGTTGCCTGATAATGAAGACTCTGATATTATTGAATCATCCGGATCCATCGCTGTTAATATACTTGATAGTAAACGTGTGAACAGTGATGACCATTCGATCGAAGATATATCAACCATGATGTTAAATATTGAAGAATATGAAAATAATAACCATAACAAGCATGCAGAGAATAAAGCGGATGATGTTAATAATGATGTAATGCATGAGCTCATTCCGCCTGCAAAGAGCACTACTTCTAGCAGAAGAGAGAGTAAGGATGGATCATCTTCTAAATTATTTCCTCTTTCACCTTCAAAAGATTCAGAAAATATTTCTGTTGCTTTTTCATTATTAGCAAGTGAAGAAAAAAATGAAAGTGGGAAAAAAGAAAAAAGATTTAATCAAAGCAATCGACCTTATTTGGACATCAAAGATACTCAATATGCCAAGTTTTGGGACAATGACAGCAACAGCAACTCACTTGCAAGTATTGCAAGCAACAACTTCTCGCCTAGCCATCAGAAGTCTTTTCGAAAGAGTTCAAGCGGAAGTTTAAATAAAATGCAGATTCAACAACAATATAATAATAGTAGTCACGCTATAATCGCATCATCGAGTGAGTTGTTGATGAACGGATTAGGCGATAGAAACGAATCATTACTGGCATTACAGCGACAGAAAGTATTATCATATACACAAAATGCACAATTGGAACGTGAAGTTGAAGAGTTGAAAAAGAAATTGGAAATAATGGAGCAATTAGATCGCTCCATGGGGTTAACTTATGGCGGTTCATTATCATCATCTTTGGGCATGCCCATCGTGCCTTCGTCTTCCGTCCAATCATCCAGTGGAATGACCAATAATAGTAATAATAATACAAAACCTGTTGGAATAGCTTACAAGTCATCATTCGAAGGGCAAAACGCCTCAATGCAAAGCAATTATTTTGCAAATAATAAATCGATTCGTTCTGGTGGCATGTCGCCAGTATTGAATAATAATCAGAAAAGTGGTGACACGAGCCCTTATAAGCCTTCTATCGTTCGAAATAGTAAAATGTCTTCTATGTATCCTATTCACGAACACGCGACAACAACTTCTTCTCTAAATGATACAGGTGATCTGGATCACACTCAGAAGTCATCCATCACCTTCGCATCGAGTCGCAGTCTGGCAGATAGCAAGTCATCGACTGTAAACAGCCCTGGGAAACTAGCCTTTAAACAAACTACCTCCTCGTCCTCTAGTGACAATGAAAACAGTAGTGTAGGCATAGGTCAAAACAAGCAGCACCAAGCTGCTTACCATTCTGAAGTTCAAAAGAGGTACTCAGCTATCAAAAATCGAGCCAAACATAATCTTTCTCATAACAGTGACTCGGATGATACTTTTACAAACCATCACACCTCAAGTAATGGTAGTAATATCACCAATGCTAAAGCTGTTAATCACTCAACTCCGTCGATAACTCCAGGTCCTGTAAACTCCAATGCTACAGCCTCTGGTCCACCGATTATACTTTCTCCTACTCGTATAGCTAAACACCCCCCGAGGAGGCGTGATAGGGCAAACATTGGTCAACCTCCATCAAACTCACCGGGTATTAATGGTAAAGGTGCTGTACCCAAAAATGACTATTATACGAGTGGTACAAGTACACCAGTTGGCGGTAGTAGTGATGAAGAGATGAGTGCGAGTAGCCAGAGCCAAACCTATCAATTCCGACCACACACCCCTACTCGCAGAAATAATAATAATAATGACAGCGAAATGTCCAACAAAGAGTCCAGCTCCAACACGTTTATCACGCCTTTAGAAGGTCAAGCAATCAAAACGGCGAAAATCACACGACATCATAATCATATGAATACCGCGCATAGATCTCAGTCAATTGTTACGCCCCATGCATCAAACACAAATAATCTGAACGAAGAAGTAGCTCATAATACTAATAATAATAACCAGCATCATGATCAGCAATCGAAGGAAGCGGACAGTTTTGTGATTACGAATAGTCATCCAAACAGCACCAATCAAGCCTCACAACCAATTGTGACTCCCCGGCATCATCATATTCATCATCATCATAATCGAAGACACCATCATAATGAGGATGCTAAGCCAGTGCTGCCTGGTGGGGTGGTGGGAGTTGGAATACCAGTGCTGGATTCGAGTGGGAACCATGTCCATGAGTCCAACACGAAACAATTGGCTGATGATAAAATATCGACTGACAATACAAGCACGAAGAATGGTACCTTGAAGAAATTCAATAGGAGGTAATGTGTTTCGTGCGATATGCTGTCTGAATCATCCTGCTATGTTATATTATGTTATTATCATTATACTGATTAGACCATCTACTTAGAATGATATCGAATTATTATCATTATTTTATTATTATCATTTTCTTTTTAAATAATATGTATAAATAATTTTAATATTATTAATATTATAATTCATTTTATACGATTACACGATGCCAACAAAAATAATTTCTTAAAATCAAGCTAATTATTATAATTCATTGTTTTCCATCTCTATAAACTGTAGGCGAAGGTCGCTAGATGATGCCAAAACAGATCCTTCAGATGATAATAATGATTCCGTCATAAAAATATCAGACGATTCGCTGACTGTTTCCAGTACAGTTGATCAGAAGAAGTTGCTTGCTATCGGTGTAGAGGGGTCGCGCATTGGGCTTCGTGTTGATAACAACGGCCCATCCAATAATAATAAAAAGAACAATTCTGTGACACCCACGCATGCTAGAGCGACTGGAACCAATGCAAGTCAGAATCATTATTCGGTTGAAAAGAAAGGCACTTCTGTCAATAATAATAATAACAATAATATTAATGGCGGTAACGGTTCGTCGCATGAAAATACTCCAACACAACAACCCCTTGCAATTGACGCGACATCTGGTGCTGTGACTGTGATATCGTCTGCTACTGCAGCATCCATCTCCAACTCCATCGCAACCATACGGGAGAAGAGAATTAGGCAGCGATCACAGCAGCAACTGAATCATGCTTCTTCGACTAAAGCTTTGGCGAATAAAGCTCATTCTGACACGGAGGGCGAAGAATCAAACGGTAGTCCGCTTAAATCTGATCGAAGCACTTTATCAAACATTCCTCTCAATAATAATAACAATAATCAATCGCTGTGGACAGAAGAGCTGGAAAACAGGTGTGTGAAAGCATACCCCCTTATAATAATAATAATAGTCAGAGTTTTTTTATTAAATTTCAATACTGTTGTTATTTTATGTTGATATTATATAATTTATTATTATTATTATAACTGCTATTATTGTTTGATTGTGTGTAAATGTGATAATTGGGTGTTTGTAATGTATAGTTGGGGTGAGGTGAGCTTGTTGCTTCGTCAACCGATATTATCTGAAGCAGACATGCATTATGCTGTTGCTTCAACTGAAGCTGGGATTATCTTCACAGATCAGGTACGATAATAATAATAATATACTATTATTATGTGTGAGGGAAAAATAGCACCCCCTTGATTAATTAACTAACCAAACATGTTAATTATTTCATCAATTATTTTAACTCCATTCTTTTATTATTATTTTATCTTCTTTGTAAATAATAAGATATATATTATATAATAAAATAACTTATTATTATAACAAGAAAATAAAAGATCCAGGCTCCCAGCCTTGTCTATTCATTGTGTGAAATGTCTAGTTTCGCAACCACAGTATTATTATGTTTTTGAAATAAAATAATTACATAATTATGCTGGCTCCCACCCTTGTAGGGAAATGTCTAGTCTGAGCTTGAGAGAGCGAAACTAGACATTTCATTCACAACCTACAAGGTCAGCTCACTGATGATGTTTAATTTTCTTATTATTTATATTATTACACAAATCGTAATAATTATATACATTTTTTTCTGTAATTATTTTATACTAGTCTCACAGCTCCTCACCATCACTCATGTTATGATATAGAAATGAGTGATGTGTTATGATATGGCAAGTGAGATTTGAGGATAAGATTGTGTCTGACATAGATCAAACATGATAGACAGCACATCATTCTATCATATAATATACTTCCTCCAGTCCATTTAACAATTTATCAAAACGGGTTGACAAGTGTCAAATGATATGACATCTTGTCCAACATCTTGTCCGACTGAAAATTTTTATTATAATACAAATATTTTTATGTTCAACAAGTTTCAAACTTTGTCGAAAAAATAAAAATGTTTTGACAAAAAGAAATATCGGATATTGTTTGACAAAATAATTTATTTTGTTGATAAGATTTTTGTCCATTTTATAAAAGTTTTTTCCTAATACACTTGTAAAACACATGAAAAAATTGTCGACAATTTTTATTTGTTGTCAACATTTATTTCCATATTTTGACAAAAGTTTATGTTGTAATGACAAAATCTTCGATTGTTTTGACAATTTATTTTTGTTTGTATTACAATAATATTTGTCAATCGGACAAGATGTCATGTCATTTGACACTTGTCAACCGGTTTGGAATCATATATGATGACAAATTATGATGACAAACGATTATACTATCACACTGCCTCACAATGAATGACTCTTCATTTCTTCGTCAAAAATAATCACCATCGTGTCTGATGCGATGATTCTGATTCAAAATATTATTATAATTAATATATTAATATGTATTATATTATTTGTTGTAAATTAGCTCAATTCTTTGGCGAAGAATTTGCATGTTTTGCGAGGGGCCTTGTCTAGGTGGTTGCTGCCTTATGATAGTAATACTCGCATAGAGAGTCAGTGCTCCACGCCTCATTCGGTTGTTGAAAACATGCCAGAAAGCTTACGTGGAAAATTAACAGAGCGACAGGTACATCATAGGAATAGTTACTATAGTTATAGCAATTAGATGATAGCATCGCGATCACAGGGACAGGGACGGGACAGGAAGGGTGAATATGATTGTTTAGTCCGGTGTTACTCAATTCCCCTGTGTCTGTACCTTTATTTCATAATTAATTAGTTTGATGTGCTATAATTAAGAAATAATGAGAAACATTTCATACATTCTCAAACTATTATTATTATTATTATTGTCTCCACTTTTTGTTCATTTAATTCTGAGTTGATAATTTCTTCTATAATTATTTATAATAATATTATGTTATTATGTTATAATGTTTGTGTGATAATGTGACAGGTTCATTATTTGGTGGCGGGAGCGAATGGTGTGAGGAAGTTGATTCGCATAAAGATTGCTGACGATAATGATTTGGAGCAAGCGAGGGAAGCATTAAGAACAGCTGATAGATTTTTTAAAGCTCTTTACGAGAAAGCCAAATCAGCTGAAAAAGAACCGTTTGAGCTGCTGATGTTAGGACAAAGCTGATGATTATTATATTATTATGTGTATCATATTACCCTTACATGCCCGTATACATGTGCCATACTGTGAAATATATATATAATAAAATTATATTAATTTGTTAAATAGTTTTTTTTATTTTTTAATAACAAATTGAATTATTATTATTAATATTATTAATAATATTATTATTATTATTATTATTATTATTATTATTATTATTATTAATATTATTAATAATATTATTATTATTATTATTATTATTATTATTATTATTATTATTATTATTATTATTATTATTATTGAAAACTTTTCATACTTTGAATTAGTTTTCAAGACCCCTCTCCCTTGCCTACCGTGCTGGGTATGGACTCTTTCGTTTAGGTTTTTAGGTTTGAGATGTTTATAACCGTCATTTTAGCTATCTATGCATAGTTAGCACGTTCTCCTGGACCATAAACATCATCTAATTAATCAGCTAATAATTCATCAGACTTATTAGATTCGGCTTAGAACAATAGTTATTGTGTTTTGCATATAATAGTATCTTGAACGGACACTTTGTATTTCTCGTTAAGTTAAACCATTCAACATATTAAAATTATTATGAGAGTTGATTTGAGATTTAATTGGTATATTGTGCTTTCAGAAAAATGCTAACAACGTATAGCTAGCTAAAATAACGGTTTTAAAAATCTCCAACCTAAAAACCTAGCAACCTAAAAGCCTAAACGAAAGAGTTCTATGATCGCAGCTTAACATATAAAATGTCAATAAATGATGATAAGTAACTCCAGGCTCCATGGGAAAGGTCATGATTAACATGATCTTTTAATTTACATTTGCATTTTATATTATTTTTGTTTATTATAATAGACTAGTATCAGTTATCAAGTATGAGGGTTCGTGTATGTTGCAACTACTTGTCAGATTATTATTTACAATGACTGGAATATACCGGTATATACTCGGTACTGTATATAAATTAGAACTGATGACATTTGGTTGAATTAAGGGACTGTTATAATTGTGACATAGAATAAGATCACATCGGACCACCCCCGGAGGATATCTTAAGGAGGCATCCTATATATTCCGGAGTTGTTAGTTTATGATGAATAATCTCATAATCTTCAAGTAACAAGTGAAGAAAGAAAGAGATTTGAATAATAACAAAAAGAAAATTCTTTTATAATAATTATAAAATAAACATAATAACAAAATAGTAAATAAAGAAATACTGACAAATAATTATGAAAATAATATGATATAATTTTTTTTGTTGCTGTTAAAAGAGCAAAATTTATATTAAGAGATTATTTTTCTTTTGTTTTTCATTCAATTGATTCATCAAAAAGTAGTAATTTATAATTATTTTGATAATATTATCTTATCAAAAAAGAGTTATTTAAATTATAATAACATATCAATGCCATCATTAAAACATGGTATTTGCTATAAATAATGATTTTAAGTTGATGAATTGAATGAAAAACAAAAGAAAATTTTCTGTTAGTATGAATTTTGCTCTATAGCTTAATGATACATAAACAGTCCATTGAAATTACTTTGGATAATTTATCAAAATAATTAATTAATTAATTATAAGCCGTTTGTACATAAAAACATATGCACCAGCAGGTCTTTGCAAATGACTCTCAGTGAATCGATTCGATGGTTCTGATGAAGGGTAAATTATATAACCATTTTTAAGATACATTTTTTGTGCAACCGGATTTTCAGTTTCCACATGAAGATATATCTCCTCATATCCGTTTTTGACTGCATAAAACTCGACACTTTTCAATAAAGCTGTGGCGATGCCGAGTCTTCTGGAATCCTCACGTATTGCTAAGTCAGCAGCATATAACTTTCTAGTTGATCCTATTGCTTCCATTGGAGTAGCAATGAAATCAAAAGAATTGATTTCTATACTTCCAACCATTTCTAAATAATCCCTATTTCCATTGTTATTTCCATTGCTATTTTTGTTACTATTTATGATTTCATTGCAATTCCTAAAAGCTAACAAGCAAATTGTACCGCGATCAAATCGTCTTCTTAGCTTGTCAAGCAAAGTCTTTTGGAATGCTAGGTCATGCTTATACTATAATTATTTATGATTAAAACGTAGCATAGTATCATATTATTACAATATATTAGCACTTAATTGGAATTAAAATTATTATTTTATTAATAATAATATAAAGCAGCATTCATTCATTTAAAAATAACTGATTCAATCTCATATACGAGCACAAGTCAATTTATCTTGCTTATTCAAAATGAAACATCAAAACAAATTCTCATATTCATAATCCTAATTATAACTTACCGCTGAATAAAACACTGCTGTTCTCAAATTAATGACTGATCCAAGGTCACTAAATTTAGCATTTCTAATATCAAGGTTTGTTTTGCATTCAAAATCTAACTGCAATTGTTTTTGTTGAAAAAATATTTTAGAAACAGATTTCCAAGAAGTTTGATCACTTATTTCATCCACGTCCCCATCTATTATGTCATCAACGCTAGAGGATGGTGATGAGGAGGAAGGGGATATAAAATAAATTTTATTATTACGGATATGATAGTGTGGAATTAATTTATTGTATGCTGTATCAGAAGTAATTACATATTGTTTTATAATAAATTTATATCCAGTTGCAGAATAATACTGATATATCATGAAAAATAAAAGTGAAATAATCGACATATGCCTCAGCATTGCCAATGCGCTATGAAACATCTAACAATGTTATGCAGTGCTTATGATACAAGATAAACTGATTCGGCTGTATTCAACCAGATAATTAAATCGATGTCTCTTCGTTTGTCTTACAATTTACTAATCCTATTCCATATTTATACTTCATATTTAATTTCTTCATATTAAAGGATACTACTCAGCAGTGCAATATTACATAAATTAATTAATTTCTTTCATCATAGCCTGTATAAGATATAAGATATATATCTCATATTTTTTAGTTATAATTTAAAAAAAATGATTATCAAATCAAAAGATGCAGAATGATATAAATCTTATTTTATTTTCTAACTGTAAATTTGGTTGGCTATCTGTTTTAGTTGTTTATTGCATTTAAGTTACATACATACATGTTATTTAACAATTTTTCTTTGGATTTTGCATTTTTTTATGTGCCACGTAAGTTAAGTATAAATTAATTAATAGACATTCTAGTAACAAGACATAGTCGTTTCGTTTTTAATAATATATATAATAATAACTTTTCATTTATTTTTTGAATAACATTTAAAAGAGTAAAAGAAACTACAATTGTTAAAGAATCTGGGAATATCGTTTAAATCAATTAATACTGTCTCTCTGTAGGCTTAGTGATTAAGTTTGATTTCTTGATTATGCTTACTAGTTAATAAAATATTTAAAATTTTATTCACTGAAAATTTTACTTTATATACAATTATTGCTCAATACAGACATAACAATAATGTGTCAAATAAATTCAGTCAAGTTAATGGTAATGTTATTCTGTTGGGTCAAGCTCGTTTTTGTAATATATATATTTGTTGCTGGTGCATTCTTTGCTAGTAACCAAGATTTATTGCATGCATTTGGTACCTCATATACGAGCTATGGAGTTGGTCTTATTTTTCTTGCAATAATATCAGGCGTTGTTATACCCCCATTCAGATTTGGTATAAATAGACACAATCGGTTTTTGCTATTAGTAGCGTTCGTTTTAGATACTATAGTGTTTGCCAATCTACTAGGATTAAGCAGCACTCTTTCTTCATATACTGTACAAGAGTATGCTCCGTCTTTTCAAGCGGACTGTTTATTAAATAACCCTAAATTACACACATCATCTGAATGTAATGCCTATTATGAATCTGACCGTACCGCTGGCTTTAGACTTGTTTGGCTTTACTATTATTCCTTAAAGAGTAATAAGAAAAGTTATCAGCAACTATCAACATTTCAAGGTACAAGAAAATTCACTATACTGTCCCGTATGACTTTATTTGACATATATTTAAAATATTTTAGGTGCAACATGTTGTGGTTTTTATCCTCCAGATAGTTGCAATGCGATTTCAAAAAACTTTCCAACCTCTCGTTCCAAAACTAGTATTGATAGCAAATATTTGAAATCGATGCTTAGTTGCGGTAATTCAAAAAATTATTATCAGCAAACAGATTTGTGTACTGATTATATTTCGTTGGAACCTCCAGTTGTTGGTGGGTGCTTTTACGATCTAGCAGTAGGGAATTGCTTAAATGATGAAATTACTTCCACTTCATTGGGGTGCATCGACAAAGTAGAAATATACGTGTCATCACTCATTACACCTCATATCACACTACTCGTAGTATCAGCCATTGTTAGTCTTATTGCCATGTTGTTTTCTTGTTGTATGTGGTGGAAAAGGAAGGAATCGGATGTATTTCCTGAGTTTAAAGCAGATGAGAGGGTAAGTTTTTTTATTTTCGTTAATGTTTGAATTTTGAATTTCTGATCGCTCAATGATTCTTTCTGTAAATCTGAGTGAATGAAACTAATTTTATGATTGATTTATATTTGAATGGTATAATAATTTCCATATCCCACCAACGATTATTCTATAATATTCTATGATACTTATCTAATGCTGTGGTGGTTTAATGTGTTTGGTAGTTCCGTCAAGTTGAATATGACAAAGTAAAGCAGAAGTTTATGATCAAGCCTGAAAGCCATTCATTGGAAAAAGCTGGTTTTCTTCCAAAAGAAATTGAAATCGGAGATTATTCGAATATTGTGGAAGAGAAAGATGGAACAAATAATAATAATGAGAATCAAACTGAAGTAAAGGATAATGTTAATACTAATGATGATGATATTGAAAATAAAGTGTCTGAAAGTTGAAGAATAGTGATGTTGCTTGTGAAGTCAACTTTCGGTACCAATGAGTGGATATATAATAAGAGGAACATATATTAATATTCCTGGATTTCCATTATGCGAGAATAGAGATAATCAGCACTCATCAAAGGCAAGCACTATCATCAAAATAATGTGCACAAAGTTAAATAATAAAAAATTCCTTCAGAATCCTTTTATTATCGAAACAAGTTGTTACCAATACTTAAATCATTTGATACATCCTCAATACTGGATAAAAAATATAGCGATTGTTGAAAATAAGATAAAAAATATGAATTTGACAAATTGAATAAACAGTTATTATTTCACTTCAGTTTTTTATTCAGAAAATTGCACATAAATTATTTCAAATGTATTGCTAATAATACGAATTATGATAACTTGGAGGATATCTTCCTCCCCTTCCACCTCTTGGTGGAAATCTTCCTCCGGCGGGAGGTCGGAATCCTCTATAAAAACCTCTTCCTCGACCGCGTGCAAAAACTGGACCACCTCGACCTGATCTACCTCGACCACCTCTAATAACCGGAATATTTTGCCGTTTAGGAAGAACCTACATAATAAAATATATATTTTCTTTATTAGAATTGTATTGCACCGAATTGTAGTAACTTTGGCTTACTTTTAGTTGTCTTCCTCTAAATGTACTATCATCTAGTTTTAACGCGTTATCAACAGATTCTTTATCAACGAACTCAACGTATGCAAATCTATTGAGAGAAAAATTATTTCGTTTTGTTAGGAAATTATTTGAAAATTGATTTATTGGTGAAGAAATACAGTGCGTACCCTTTTGCTTGTCCAGTTATTTTGTCACACATTATAGTAATTCTGTTAATTGTACCACATGGAGAAAAATGAGCACGTAACTCTTCCGGAGTCGCTTCATAATCAACTTGTCCAACATATCTGAAAAACACAATTAAAATATATTAAAATTTATTTCTATCCTTTTACTATGATCTAAATTACATTGAATTTTCATCTATCCTATCAGAAGCTGATGTTATTTGTCGGTCAACTTGTTGCTGCATTTTCGTTAATTTATCCAACTCTTGCTCCATTTCTTGCACTCTTTTGTTGATTTCTTCTGGTTCGGCGTCGGCATCACCATCATTTCCGTAAAAACTATCATTATTGTTTACACCATCTCCATACATATCGTCATCCTCTTGGAAGTCGGCCAATTCTTCTTCCTGATAAGCTGACATTGACAAAAACTACAGTAAACTCACAATATCAGTGTAAAATACTGAAGATGCTACAAAAACTCTTTTCTTTTAGTTGCTGAACTTTTATTATGTATAAAAATAAAAATATAGTCTTCCCCAGATTATTCCACATTTACGGTAGGTCGGGTTTCGGTGTGTTATGCTCCATTTTGTGAATATTATTAGCTAATCTATTATATATATCCATTAATTTTTTGTCGCATAATCCATGATGAATGCTTTAGCATGAAAGTTATTGATTAATAAATGAACTTTAGTTTCATTCTCCACAACAACAAAAAAAATTGTTTGTTGTTGCGCCATATATATCCATCACATTATTATTCTATAGAGGGTACATCCAATTGCAAAGATGAGATCTTTTCAACTTTCAAGAGTTGCTCTGAACAAGCAAGTGTTTTTTTACTTTATGTTAAATTATTATTTGAGTAATGATTTGTTTATTGAAAAATTATTATAGTGTTGGAAGTATTCGTCGTTCAATGGCCACAGAAAAGCAACGTATGTCTTGAAATATTATAAAATTGCCCTAAAATTCACTTGTTAACGAATGTTTTTTTGTTGAGGTAGTGAAAGCCAGAATAAACGGAACTAAGAATATTTCCAAGATTACCAAATCAATGAAAATGGTTTCAGCAGCGAAATTAAGAGGCGATCAACAACGCCTTGCAGCCGCTGATCCATTTGCGGTAAGTATACCAACGCTCTTTTTATTAATTTTCATGATTGGTTTGCTGATAAAAGCTAACTACCCTTAGGCATGGACAATCAAAATCACTGGTAAACATGAAAACTTGGAAAATTATGAACCAACTGCCTTTCCAAAAAAGAATTTAATTGTTGCGATGACTACTGATAAAGGCCTTTGCGGTGGAGTCAACAGTATTTTAACTCGAATGACTAGACAATTGTTTGTTCGCATGGAAGCACAAGGAAAAGATTATGATTTGGTTGTATTTGGTGAGAAAGGTCGTGCACAATTGAGAAGAATTTATGCCCACAAGATTATTTCTTCAGTCACAGATCGTCAAATGCCATACACATTTGATTTAGCGTGTGCATTAACTGACCAAGTTCTAGTAGGAGAGTATGAAGCAATTCATTTTGTTTACAATGAATTTGTTTCAGCGATTGCCTACACCCCTTCAATCAAGACTATCAAACCTTTATTAGATCCATCTGATCCTTTCTTAGCCAGTTATGAAGTCGAACCTGCTAATGATCAAGAAACTCTTCAGAACTTCTTTGAGTATACTCTGGCTACACAACTATTCCACAGCATCCAAGAAAATGCCACCTCCGAACAATCCTCTCGAATGAATGCCATGGAAAATGCTTCAAAGAATGCAGGTGAAATGATTGGAAAACTCACACTCCAATACAACAGAGCTCGTCAAGCAAGAATTACCACTGAACTGATTGAAATCATTTCCGGTGCATCTGCTCTTAAGGGCTAGATTTTTTGTGATTGAGATCATTAGATCAAAGCTAACATGTTAGTTGTTTTTGATGGAAAAGGTTTTAGTTATTTAAATTATATGTTAAATAATGGGTTAGTCTTCTGATTTTAGTATGATACATCAAATTGTACATGACATTAACTGGTTGTAGATCTTTACCTACTAACAAGATACGCACAAGATAACCCCATTTTATGGAATAAATAATACCCTTTTACATTCTAAATCAATAAATAATATCCTCCACTCCGAATGACCGCCAGTTAAAACGGGTTACAACCTGTAAAATATAATCAAGGTTGTCGTGTGACACCTTGTCAATTTGGCGAAATACAAATTACGAAAACAATCACAAGTTTAATTAGAGTTAATTACTGCAAACGAACAGCTATTTCGCAACAAATTTCTCAGCTCATTCAACCACTCTAACAGGTAAAATCACATTGAGTAAAGCTGTGCTGTAGTGTTCAAGTTGTGCAAAATTAATTATAGTTCAAAACGAGAAACCAGTCAAATATTCAGAATCGTTAAGTAACAAATAATCACACTAGCATTAAATTGAATATAAAATCAATCAAATAAACAGTAAATTCTTTTCCATTCCAAGAAAAAAATTATTTTTCTTAGCTTTCTGAAAAGCCGTTTTAAAAGATTGGCTTCTTCCCGAGTCATCATATTCACTCCACATCATTGCTTCTTTTTTATATTGTTTGCCAAGTTCAGAATTAGTTTTTTCAAGAAAATATAATAATTCTTGTGTTGAATCGATTGAGTTTCGTGATAATAAATTACTTTGAAATATATCATCTCTTAACACGTCAATGTTAATATGAGGCGCTCGACACCTTGAGGTTGGTTTGAACATTTCTGAATATTTATCTCGCAAAATTTCAGTGACTTTATTAATGATAGCCATTTGATGATTTATAGTTTCAGAATTATTCTGCAAATATAAATTCAATTTCAAATGATATTTTGTTGGGTTATTTCAAACATGATTCATATCATATCACCATCATATACCATCATATGATATGCTATAACAATAAGCACAAAACATGTTTCTCACCTCTTTTGCATCCGTTGAAGTCTTATCTTGGTCTAAATTATCATTATTATTCATTGATGAGGTTGCCATATTCATATCAATAAATCGCACAAGGTTCAGCAGAGTTAATTTCATTGAATAGCTTCTCAACTTCAACACCACTTGATACTGGAAAAACCTCAACCAGTACGTTTCTTTCCATTGATTGCCAATGACCTAGATTAAGTACAGTATTATGATTAGAAATGCATACTGAGAAATTTTAACTACAATTTCATTATCGATACAAGTGATCAAGTAATGTACAATCCAAAAATAATAACTTTAAGATACCTAGTTGAGATAAGATTTCCAAAGCTCCTTGTCTATGTTGACCATCAATTATTCCATAATCATTAAGATCATCTTTATTCATATATATTGAAATCGTTCCACAAATACTTGATTGCAAACCATTTTTAACTTTTTCATTGGCGATAAATGATGCTCGTTCAGGTCGAAAAATCCTCTAATGAAATATAAAAAAGTCGTTAAACTATTTATATCGATAATTTTAAATTTAAAACCTGTTTGTTCCAAACCGGTGCGAATGACAAAGCTTTAACACTTGTAAGATATAATTGCTTATATCCTAAATCATGGATTCTTTTTCCTAGAATAGGATGAAAGAGTGTTTGATCAGATGCTGTCAGTGTTTCTGATGTATTTACAGTGTTGGTGATTTAAGGCTTTTCATTGACCTTCATTTCATATGATGTCATTACTATCTTGATTGGATTTATTTCTGTATTGTTGATTATAGAATCAATAACTGGGACTTCTGCACCACTTACACTACTATTACTATCCGATGATTTACCTTGACTTAATATTTTATAAATAGTTTTCCAATTCCAACTGCTGGTGTTGTCTGTAGAAGTGGTTGCAAATACAGCATATTTTGAAATCGTATAGAATAGTTTAGGAGAATGGTTGCTGATAAAAGAAACTGATGAATTTAATGATACTACTAGTATTACTTGGAGCAAAGTCAACATCTTCAAAGAATAATTAATAATATCCTAATATGATCCTATACAACTGTTTTGAAAAACTTGTAATTATTTACTTTCTAATAACAATCTAACCATTTATAACTTTATAACAACAGAGTTATTATGATTCTTCTACATTCTACAATTCTACAGTCTACAGTGTAGACGGAGCAAGTTTACGAGAGGTCCCAAGTCCAAACCGCAGTATATACCACGGTGCATACCAAGGTATACACTATGGTAT
>VKHH01006702.1:0-16244 GCA_015144975.1 Epipyxis sp. PR26KG | reverse complement strand
AATAATAATAATAATAATAATAATAATAATAATAATAATAATAATAACAATAATAATAATAATAATAATAATAATATATATATATAATTTTTTTTGAAATTAATAATAATAATAATAATAGTAATAATAATAATAATAATAATAACAATAATCATAATAAAATAATAATAATAATAATATATCGTGCGGATATCGATTCGAAAGAATGTAACTAATTATATTTATATAATCAACAATAATTTTATATTTGAAGTATTATTTATTGAACACTTCGGACTTCAACGAATATGAACAAAATAATTACTATTTCGTTTATTCAATTTCATCAAATGTATAAATGTTTCTTGTTAAAAAACTGGTATATCTAACGAGAAAGTTCTGTAAACTTGCCCATATGTCTGTTGCAAGCTGTTTACGGAAGTTTTTGGTTGAAAATAATACCATTTGGATAAATGGAAATATAAAAATAATTATAATAATAATAATAAAATCTTAATAAATAAATGAATGAATCTTACCATTAAAAAGTCTACAATAGCAAGATCAAAATCTTTTTCTTTTAATAATGCTAAACCAATTGCACCATTATCAGCACAAGTCACTTCACATCCATTTTTAGTAAACCAATTTTGAAGTAATTTTTGTACTGATTTTGTATCTTCTACAATTAATACTCTTAATACATAAGGTTTCAAAATTTTATCAAGTTCACAATCACGTATCATATCATTTACTTTTGAAATACTTAAACGTGAAACATTAATTTCATTTTCATCTAATGTTTGAGTATGAAAATCAGATGTTGGAAAAACTGGACTAGATCGTTGCCAAATAGGTTGATGTAATGTAATATCATTTCTATCATCATTTGAATTTACAGGAACAATTTGAGTATGTCCATGAAACATTGCAGAAATAGTTGATGTTAATGTATGAATAAAACCATTTGGAATAGATTTTCGTCGACGTGTATCTGGATTTTTTATTTTGTTCATTGATATTGGTGGATATTCCATAGGATAAACATAATTATGTGATGTAATCTCAGATGTTGACAGTATATCTGTTGTTTTTTCCGATGACATACCATCAACAGTAGTTTTTGCTGAATGATTATCAAATTTTTCAGTAAATTTCGCATCAATATCCACCATTTTGCATGGAAATTTAAATATATGACTTGATGTGATATTAGTTTTTGTTGAATCTTGATAATAATATTGACCTTGGATTTGTTGTAAAACTGTATTTACAAACATTTTATTTTCTAAAAAATGTTCATTATGATCATTTTTATTATTTTTCGATTGTTTATTTATTGAAAATGTTGTAGTAATGAGTTGTTTTTCAATATATTGATGTGGTTCAATTTGAATAACTATAAATCCTAGAAGATGATCAGTTAGTTCATTTATAGCATTCTCAGGGAAAGGATGAAAATCATCTGAATTATTTAATTCAAAAGTAACTCTACAATTTACTTCAAACCAATTAGCTAATAATGAGTCAAGTATATTAAACAGGACTAAGCTTATGTACACTGGATGTGTTATTTGGATTGTGTCAAGGAAAATTGAAGCACTATTATTATCCAAAAAGAGATTTAATGACGATTCACATTCATTTCTAAACATTTTTATAACATTTTCTTCCAAATAATTCATAATATTACATTTGATTGGTTGTCGTTTTGGTATATTTGCCATCACACTGTATTGCATTGTTTCAATTAACGCTTCAATATATACTAATAAAAATGAACAATCTGCACCCAATGAAACCAATTGATCAAAAAAATTATTAGTATTATTCACCATAATAGAGTCAATTAATAATTCATTGCTGTTATTCACTCTTAATAAAGGATATTTACAATTCTCAACAACACCTAGAATTATTTTGGCGAGTTTATGTTCCAAATCCAATGAAAATCTTGATGACTTTAGAATCAAATCAACAACCATGGAAGCTATGTCTATCAAATTTCTTTGCTCCTCTAAATTGAATGCTGATTTTGGTTTGTTGTCAATTATACATAATGTACCAATTCTTGCATCATCTACCAGTAATGATGCACCAGCATAAAAACGAATATGAGGATCACCAATCACTAATGGGTTATTCTCAAATCGTGAATCGTTTAAAGCATTGAGAACAACGAAAACATCTGGAGTTTCTTCTAAAACAGCATATGCACAAAAAGCAAAATCTCGATCCGTTTCTTGTGCATCTAAGCCTACTCTTGATTTGAACCATTGCCGGTTAATGTCAACAAGACTTACCAATGCTACAGGAACCTAGGAATTAATTGTTTAAATAAGAAAGTGTGAAGTTACAATGAATTGAACAATTAGTATTTACTTCAAAAATTCTTGCGGCTAATGCTGTTAGTCGATCAAACTGATGATCATGTCCATCGCTATCCAACAAGTTTGTGTGACGTAGGGCAGCTAATCTTAATTTTTCATTTTTAGGAACAGGAACTTTTAAACAATTTAATACAGAATCATCTGAAAACTCCAGCAAATGGTCCGCAATATATTTTAAATCATCCATTATTTCCGTATATTAACTTACACTTTTTAATTAACTTACAGTATATTACTATTGATTATTGCAACTACAAAGAGAAAATAGAAATTTTTATTTATTTGGTCGACCACAGTATCTTATAACTATATATCATATTTTTGCATTTTTGGTTCTATTATTCACTCATGAAATTTATTTCAATATATGTAGCAATTAACCCAGGAACCTAACCGTTGTTTTTATTTTTATTTTATATTTTATCCATTATTGAAAATATTTGTGTTTATATGTTTATGGTTATGATTAAATGATTTATTATGTTTGATGTTTACTAGATGTTTTGAAGTTTAAAATTACCTAATCGATTTAATATATAGATTCGATTGTTCCTTAATGTAACAGGGTACAATGGTAGAATACAGCTTTCAAAATGAAAGTTTGTAAAATTATGCATGGACCTCAACAACCGTAAAACACAGGTACCGGTAAATCGGTTTTAGTTATTAATAAAACGAAGTTTTGGTTGGGGCAAAATGGTATTATAATACTGTATAAACGGAAGATGAAGCTGCAGAAATTGTTCGATTTGCAAAATTCCAAAAAGTTTAAAATCCAACATATTATGCTCAATTGGTAAAAGTGTTAAACAAGTTTCTTACAATAGTTTAAAGCATTTTGTATACTTAAAATTGTTAAGATTTCTTGCTTTTTTGTTGTAATATTATATGTGATCCGTTTTTGACGTCAGCAAATTTTTGTCCGTTATTATGTAGTGTCAATTCTCAGAACAACAGAAATGAAAACGTTTCATTTAAATCATAAAACAGTGTATCACGTGGTAAACATTAAAGCTATCCTTCATCAGATATATAAAAATTAGATTTAGTAAAACTTTGTAACTTCACCGAAGATGTATTACACCGTCAAGGTGGATATCAGTGTTGTTATGTTATCGTTGGTTATTGCATTTGTTGGCTCGTATATATCTATATCTTTATGCGAGCAAATTAGATTATCTCAGAAAGAATGCCCAACTTCATCGCGTAATAAACGTTTCCTAACTTTTTTAGCCTCATTTTGCCTTGGAGCTGTGGCTATTTGGGGGCTAGATATTGTTGGAATGGATGCAATTACTCTTATTAATCCCGCAACAAATGAAGTGGAACATTTTAAGATTGACTTGGTCTTCATGTTTGTTCCTCTTGTAACTATCATTGTTTTCTGCTATGCAGGACTTAGTTTCAGCGAAAAAGATGTTGTGTTTTCCAAAAGCAAAGAAGAAATTATACGACTTTTCATGGTGGGAGCATCTAACTTTACAATGAAACAAGTGAGAAGTATTTCTCCAACACAAATTTTATTATTTAGTATTACTAAAGAAATGTACCATATAGTTATTGGTGGGACGATAACTGGAATCGGAGCATATGTGATGCATGTCTTAGAACTTGAATCATTAGATTTCCGTGGTGAAATCGAATATGATTATGGATTTGTTGTCCTTTCAATTTTTATCTCTATTACTGCATCAGTTATTGCTTATTGGACTTTATTTCGTCTTCTCTCAATTTATCATAAAAAGGAATCTTTGCGATTGTTAGCATCTCTAATTATGACCGGCGCGATTTGTGGTATGTATTATACTTCTACAACCAGTGCAACATTTGTGGTTTCAGAGCATTATAAACATAAAACCAATACAACGATAACGAAGAAAAATGCATTATTAGTAACAATCTTGCTATTGCTATGCTTTCTATGGCTTATCATAATGCATATATTATACAAATCAAGAAAATGGATTCATATTAGCAGTTATCAACTAATGAATTTAGACAAATTAATAAATGAATTTCAACATGATCCTGCATTTGGTTTTTCAAAAATTCAGAAGTTTAGATCAGAACAATTATCGAAATATTCAGTTCAATCTACCACCAACGAAACTGAAAAAAAGACAACTATTTTTTCTAAACTCACAAAACCATCGGTTCATCATTTCCAAAGTAAACGTCCCACTGTACTTCCTGTCGTCTCAGAACGTGTGGCTGAAGATAAAGAAAGTAATAAAATTCAATCTGGATATATCCCTTCAATTCCTGAAACTACCAGCGCAGATGATGTTATTAATCTTTACAAAATGGATGAAACTACTTTAAAAATTGAAGATTATTGCCAAGATGATGCAAGTGTCGTGTAATTTTAGTTGTTCATAATTTTCATCGTAATTTTTTGTTATCAATCCTTCAATCCACACAGAACCAGAACCAGTTACTCATAATAACATTTCAATTATTTAATTCAATAGATTTTTCGTTCTTATTTCATTTACATTTATCTCAATAATTGTAAATGAAATTATTGTATATAATATGTATTTTGTTATAATTATTTCGGATGAACATTTTCAAAAATATATGAAATCTATTATTATATTCATAACAATATTTTTCATTATTTTTGACATGGTCTCTGTTTTTATATTGTTTGTTTTAATATTTCCATTAAGAAGATCATTGTTTGTCATAAAATAATTAATCTCATAATTGCTATTATAATTATTCTCAATTTAAAATTAACTGAGACGACTGCTATTGTGACTATGTACCATAACTTTTGAATTGTGTGCGAAATATTACAAAAATAAACAAAATATTAGAGAAGGTGAGGGAGAAAAATGGAATCCATTTAATGGTAAATTTAATTTTAACTGTACTTTAAATATAATTTGTGGCTGAATAGTAAATTAAATAATTAATTCTGTTGTTAGATGCAACAACTAATGCATTTTTAATGCAAAATATAATAGATGGGATATTTCAGATGTATTAAATGGATCCCTTCAATCGCTCGGGATGCAAAATAATAAATGTAATTAATGTATGATTGTTTCTTATACCGGTAATCAAATGTTAAATAGGGATCAAAATAGGGATTTTCAATAAATATTAGTATTTTTTTATGGAAATAAATATGTAGGTTAATCATTAAATAAGATGTTCATTGTGTCGCAGCTAATAATTACAAGCTTATACCTCATAAATTTATATGGATGGTCAGATGTAATCATAAAATCATTAAATTCCTTGAGATGATGGTATAATATAATATTATGACGACTAACATTTCATGAAAACCTCGTATGAAGGAAGGAAATCATGTCGCTGTATTTATTTAAGCAATATTATTAATTATCACATAATTGAATCATATAATCATTTCATTATCATCAATAAACATGATAATAGCATTCCACATATCATTACACTGCTTTGTTTCAAATATACTGCGATGGTAGCAATGATAGATTATTGGCACTCAAATACAGAGTTTGAAGCGGTTTTCTTTGAGCAATCCCATTTTTAGACAATGATGATTCATAGATCCCCAATTCATCAGATTTCTTAGTGTAGCTGCCGTTTTGACTTGTACTAGAATTGGATTATTTTGATAAGCCAGTGTTTTCCAACCCACTTGATGGCATTTTGAGAGACTGAAAGCTATTCATTGTTCTGTTAATATTTGTATCATCAAATTTATCATCATTCTCACCACCATAATCGGCATCATCTCCATCATCTTCTCTCCCAATAACAATATGGTTTGATCCAATGCGAAACAATATTTTTATTTTCTTCTCCAATTCATTAAGAATGGATTTAGTGTTTTGCATAACAACATAGTAAATCTTAGCCATTACCAAAACATTCTCGTTTGCGATCGTTTTATCCTTCTTAATTATGTAATTTATTCTCTCCGATTTAAAATATTGCAAGTCATTTAATGTTCGACAAAACAACACTACAACCCAAGCAATCCCGTTATGAATGAAAGTGTAGAGGACTTGCGGACGAAAGTGCATATTGAATAAAGATTTACTAATCTCAGATAGTAAGGCCATACTTTGTGCTATATGCTTATCAAGAATTTCACCCTCAGGATTTTTATCTTCAACGGAAAATACTGGAATACTTGTACCTTTGTACACCACCATTTCATCGAATTTTCTTTTAAAACTAACAACCCCATGAATTTTATTTCCCTTAGTTGATATAAGGTTATCACTAAAAAAGTCACCATTTTTGCCAACTTCAAATTTACCATGTGGAAGAAAAATATTGCATACAACATTTAACAGATCTAATGAAAATGAAATTGGCTGAAACTCTTTCACTTCCTTGATTTTTTTCAATTTAAGGAGCTTGTGAACATTATCAATATGTTTTATTAATATACCATGAATGGCTTTAAGAACATCTTCAAAACCATCCTCGTGTCTCGTGTTCCAGAAGCAATGCATTGGAATCACAAGTTCACAAGTAACTAGCCAAATATATCAGTCAAGTCTTGAGTTGAGGCGTCGCTAGCTTTCTTGCCTTGAACAACGGGTTCAATCACTTCATCACCTCCGCTTGCTTGGACGATTTTTATTGTGCCATTTAGTTGTGCCAAAGATAACATTATTTCCGAACTGATTGTTGAAAAATCTACCGTAGCTTTAATATCATTTAAGAAAGGACACAAAATTATAAAATAAAAATTTGAAAATTAAGCAGATATTATACATATTGAACAATGACATTAATAGAATTTTTAGAAGAATAAAATCATAAATAAATGGATTTTATTCGGCGAACAATAAATTACCTATCGTAGCGACGAAGTATATGTGGCGGTGAAGTGCATTCTCTTGACACTTCACCTCCTAGCACTCCACTGATTAAACATTTATTGCAATAAGTTAGTAGGACATTGGTTTGTAGAAATTGTATATTATTGATTGAAATTCTGTGTTTATTGTAGTATTTTTGGCGAAATTATCGTGTACCGGTACCCCGGAAACAATATATAGATACACGCCTGTAACTGGGCTACCGGGATTTTATTCATTATATGTATACACATGTATATATAAAAAGGTAAACATATATCAGCAGCAGTTGGTACAGTATATCTTAACTATGTGTTTACTTTCCGAGATGAACTGGTATTCTTGATATTAGGATACAATACTTAATTGCAATCAACATTAATTAAAAACTGTTGAAATTACTGCTGCCAGAACATATGCCGAAAATAAGTTTGCAGATGAATGCATGAGGAAAGAATAGAATTTAAGCAAGCTTTTTATGTTCATTACTTTTTATTTTCGTTGAACAAGCAATAGTTGAGTTATCAAACTATCAAACAATCAACCCAAAACCCAATAAGCTATATACAGTAGCAGTATTAAAGTATGTCAAATAGTAATGATGGAGGAATTTGTACATCTTCGTTCACTGCTTATCCAATAAGTGACTATATTCCTGGTATACAAGGCCATTTGGGGATAGGCGGGATAGTGTTAGGTGCATTATATATGTTCAACTCACTCGTAACTTTAAATTGGATTCGTCAACAGCGATCTTTAATTCGAAATGAAGAATTAAATAACCAAAATGGTCATCCCGGATTGGCTTACACAAAGTATGGAATATTCCCTATTTATATACCATTTTTGTGGTTATCAGCAACAGCAGATGCATTCATTGGATTAACAACAATTTTTCTTCCATTAAATTTATCTGGAGAAAATCCATGGGTTTTTGCTGCTGTTGCAGGTTTTGCTTTTGCATCGCAACATTTTGTATTAGAAGGGATAGCATTCGCTTTAATGCAGTATGGTTGTGGGTATCATGCAATCAAAATCGCGGCAGTTTGGGCATTTGGTTGGGCATTGGTAACATTTTTAGTAGAAACAATGCGTTATAGGGATTATAATTCTATGCTATTCTTTTCGGCTGAAGTTGCATGGAATGTTTTATTATTATTATTCTATGGATTTTTATGGTTAGCTCCAACTAAATGGCTTGGACGAAGGTTGGCATAATAATTATAAAATAAATCCGTGTAATATATTTACTATACCTACAGTAATTAATTGTATTTATTTTTCATATTTAGGACTGCTGTAATAATCTATGCTCGATTTTGGTCATTATTTCGTATCATTTTTCTAATTTCGGATTGTTTAATAGCATATTCATCATCTCAGGAAGTTGTTGCGGTAGGAAACTGTTTATTTGTTGCAGGTAAGCTAATATAATTTTATAATTTATATTTAAACAATATCATAATTGTTTTTTATATTTGTTGCGTTTGTATAGGAGTAACCGCTTTATTTGCAGTATGTAAGCCATATGTGGTATATTGGGTTCTTATGATTGATTCTTCTTCATGGCAAGGTGGATTTGATAATAAACGTTCTGGAAGTACTACACGAAGTCAAGCCAATTCAAATGCTTTTAGTAATTGGATTACATCATTATTAGGAAATTTTTATTCATTGTTTTCCTTTTCATGGAGACAACAATTCAATCGTGAAAGTGGTCAATATCAACCTGTCAATCCTCTTCATGGGTTAGAAGTGGGGTTTAATGAAGCACAAGATTTAGCAAGAGTTGTTGATAATATCGGCTCAGAAGGAACTGTTAAATTATTAAATTTTGCATTTATTAAATTTGATAATAAAGCAAGTAATATGCTTGGTGCAGGATCATTTTCTAAAGTATACAGAGGAACATTCCGAAAGAAACCAGTTGCAATAAAAATGTTATTTACACAAGACCTTAATCCAGATGTGATAAGAAGATATGGTAATGAAGCTAGGATTCTAAGTGAAATTACTCATCCAAATGTTGTTAATATATTTGGAGTTGCTCTTATGCCACCATCCGTATGTATTGTATTAGAAATGTGTGAATATGGCTCACTTGCAGATGTTATCAGAGGGTATCATTCAGGTGGAATTAATAGACCAAGTTTTATTTTAACAAAAGCAGATCGAATGTTTTTAGCAAAAGGATGTGCACTTGGTGTTCAAGCATTACATAATTATTCTGCTAATCTATGTCATCGTGATATCAAATCTTTTAATTTTCTCAGTACGTATCATTCTCATAAAATCATTATTAATAGTAATAATTATCAGTATTTTTTAATCTTCTTTATGAATAATACACTAATAATATATACCAGTAATAATCTTTAAAATAATATTATTATTATATTTTATTCAATACCAACTAAAACCAATGGGAAATAGTATATTCTGACTTCAGAAAGTTTCATATTTATAAAATTTCGGTGAGAAATGCTGAGCGAAAATTCATGAATTATTTTAGCTGATGATCATGCATAGTTTACCGTAATTTCATTTAAATTACAATCTTGTTTTTATCAAATTGCTCTTTCTGGTTATTATTATTATTTACATAAACTGAACTATAATTTGATTTTATTTACATTTATATTTGTATAATAATGATGATAATCAATAAAAATAATAAAAATAATAATAATAAATTTTAATTAATGTATAAATTATTTGACTAGTTGATGCTGAACTGAATGTGAAGATTGCTGATCTCGAATTGGGAGGTGGTAATAATGATTCGATAGATAATGTATTAATTCAAACTCACACATCCAATAATGCAGCAAGTCGATTTAAATTTGCGACTGGTATGCAATGCACTTGGCAAGCGCCTGAGGTATTATTGAATAACTGTAATTTTTACTTAATATTATATGATCAATATGTATATTCTTTAGGTGTTATTAGGTCAAAATTACACTCAAAAATCTGATATTTATTCATTATCGTTGGTATTGTGGGAGATCATCTCAGCTGGTGTTAATAAAAGTGCAGATAAGTCATGGAGTAGTTTCACTTCTCGCCGTAGTATTAATGGTAATAGCAGTATTCCTTATTCTGAGTGTAATAGTCAATATGAAATCAAAGAAAAGGTAAAAAATAAGATAATAATAATAAACAATGAATCCATAATTTATCATGATAATTTATTTCCCTTTCCCTATCATTTCTTACCATTTCATGCTACCATACAGTAATTTTTTATGTTTTAATTGTAGGTAATTCGAGGCTTTCGACCTATTATTCCACTAGGATATGATCCATTATATGTTGATATTCTAATACATGGATGGCATGCTGATCCAAACATAAGGCCAACAGCAGATCGAATCGTGTCTATACTTGATAAATGTTGGTTGAATTGTATGCATAAGTGAGTAACAACACAATAAATATAATCAAATATAATCGAACAATAATTATAGTATATTTGCTAATCCTAAATATCGCAACTATTCCCATAAAATACGATAACTTTCACCGCATACTTCCACGATATCATAAGTACGATCAACTATGGTAACTTTCTCCCCACTTAAAAGAAATATATTTTATTTTTGAAGTATTTCTGATTACGATTGTAATCGTGACTGTATTTTGCATAATACATACACTTTTTTTTATCTCTTCTTATGATATGATATTATATGATATGATTATAGGATTATATTCGAAACAAAGCATATCATTGATATTAATCGTATTGAAACTGAAAATCTTAAAATTACTGCATCAATTATTGGCAAAACAAAATTGAAGAAAAGGAATCATTATCGTCATATGCAACAACCAGAACCACTTCATAATCACTCACCTCCTAGCTCTGCTATTATGAGTACATTAGCATTAATGCAATCTGAGACTCTCTGGGGTCGATTAGAAGATGATGATAGTGCCCATCTAGTGATATCAGCACATGCTCCTTTTTATATACTTTGGGCTACTCGAAAATGGACTCAATTGACTGGATTTTTATTAAATGAAGTGATTGCTTTGGATGTTGAAGATCATTTCCCGTTATATGGAGTCAATACTAATCACCAGTTGTTCATTAAAAAATTAAATGATGTGGGTATTACTTGTTATGCACAACACTTACTGGTAGGTAACAATAATTTTTATTGTATTTTTTTGTTAAATTATTTTTCTTTTTTATTAAAAACATATTATTATATTAATAATAATGATAATCTTAATAATATCATTGTTCATTTTATTTGATGATAGCCAAAACAATTTCTTAAAATCAAAACTACAAAAATGAATTTTTTATATTTTTATTACTGTGATAATAATAATAGTTACATTATTAATGTATGTATTACAGACGACTGTTTATAAGAGAGACACGAAGCCTTTCCTGGCATCCCTACATTTCTATCCTATCTTCAATAGCAATACCATATCACCGGACATGAGACAAACACATGCGAATACGAGCAAAGGTATTATCCCATCAAGACCATCCTCCATAAATATGAGAAGCAGTTCACTCACATCATCTACCATGGATCGTGATACAGAAGATAACTTCGAACGGTAACATTATTATTATCACTGTATACTATTATTTTATTATATTTTTTTATAAATAATTTATATATTATGTACTATTCATTTTATTTGATGTCAATAAATAAATTGTTGATATTATACTAATTAATATATAAAAAATGATTAATATTTGTGATGTCTCCCTGGACCGCAACCATGACTAACCATACCAATGGGTACATTATGAAATGTTTATTTCTACCCAGCAATCTCTTGAATTTCATGTTTTCAAAAATACAATCTAGCTTTGTTCTCGTTTGCTCGATTATTAGATTAATTTTATCTTAAAATATTAAGCCCTAAATACCTGATTTATTCTGATCATACCGTTTCTTAACTTACCGTTTTACATGAATATATTATAATTTATTATTATTAATATTAATATTGTTATTATTTAGAAGTAGAAGTAATGATGAAGATTCCCTTCCTACTTCCTTAGCGAGTAGTTCACATGATTTAGAAGCATTACTTCCTATTCCTGATGAAGATGAAAATGGATTAATTATTACAAAAGATAATAGTAATAATAATAATAACAGGAAAAGCACAAGTGAAGTGTCTGTTGATTCAAGTGTTTTTGATTCAAATAATCTAACGAATCAAAGTAACTCAGAGCGTGTCTCTCCAAGTAGTAAAATATATTCTGTGATGAATGCAGCAACTGCTTCAGTTGGAAATATCATTTCTAGGATGAGTTCTCCACTCATCAATGGTGGCAATAATGATAAATCAAAATCATTAATTGAATCTCGTTCAGTTGCTTATATAGTCATACAGTTTTCAATTGCAACAAGAGATAATGCAATCAGAATTAATTGATCTTTGAGTTTATTATTTTTATTTTATTTAAATTACTTTTAAAAAATCGAATATATGATAATTGATTTCTGATTGTACCTAGTACTGTGTGACAAATAACACTATGTTAATTTGATCAATTCCCACTAATGTTTGAATTTGTATTTATGGAATTCGGTGCTCATATTGAAAAAAATATATGTTGTTCTATATTCCAGCACAATTTTTAGTTACTGTACTTCCAACTAACGAAGAGACAAGTTAACATGCATAATCAAAGATAAGTCAATGAATTAGTTTTCTTTTTGCCACACCAAAGATGGTGGGATTCACCTCCGCCACTGCTCCGATCCCAAGCCACACCTATCTCTGTGCCACCGTCTTCATCGTTGGCGATAATTTTTCCAGTTCGAAAAGGTTTAGAAGTTTCAACGACTCTGGTATCTAGTGGTGGTTTGTCCTCGTAGTTGACAAACATTCCTGGTCTCATCACTTTGAAAGAAATTTCCCCTTCATGAAGTTTCTTCAATCTCAAAAGTTGCGCTTTATGCGAAACAGCAACTTGCTCTAACTGTAATGCAGATTCTACTAGATGCTGCTCCATCAATAAAAAATTCTTCGCATTTAGAATAAACTTAGAAACTCCAATTAAGGAATACTTGTGTAAAAAAACTTCTAGATCGGCTGAAAATGTCTCAAAAATAATTTGGCCGGACATTTGTCCATAAAGTATGTCCAACGCCTGTTTGACCGCATTTGGATCATCATCTGACAAAATGATCTGATCTGAAAAAGACTCCGCAAACCCACCATTCAGCATAATATTCCATACTTCAGAAGCTTGGCTGATAACATCACGATGTACTCGAAATTTCATATTTTCACACAGAATTGTTAGATTTGAATCACTTAAACCATATACGACTTCAAGCGGAGAAAAATCATCAACCATCTTTTCTTTAGTTGGCAGCACAAATCTAAATGTCTACTTGCTATTTTAAGTTTCGTTTGTAATAAAGTATTGGAATGTCAATATCCAATATGTAAAGTTTTAAATAAAAGTTAACGCTACACTTTTCAGGTCCGGAACCCGGGAACTGTAAATTATTTATTATCTATTCATTCACTTGATGTGTTATTATATATTCTCTGTTATGTTTTTAGCTTGCTCCTCTTGGGTTGAACTGGTTTTGCTCAGTTAATTCCTCTTAATTAATTAATTAATTCATTCATTATATGGTTTTCATACATTCATTTTTAAAAAGTAAAAAAGTAAAAAGTTATTCTCTGATATTATTCTAATATTCCTGGTATTGCAACAGCAAAAGCAAAAACCAACTGACCATCTTAGAAAAATTGATACATTACAGTATATCAGAACAATCGAATCCCTACTATTAAAATCATTACAATGTAACAATAATTCTCCAAAAGGTACTTTGTACTTTACTTTAATGTTGTTTAGTGTGAATAATAAATATAAAAAATCGAAAATTCAATTTAATTATTGAAAATCGCTGTCAATCTCATCTATCATATCTTATCAGGTAATTAAGTGCAACTACGACTCAACTCTCTTCAATTCTCAACAAAACTACTGCGCATAAAATTTGTAACTATTACTACATACTCTATCCCACCCATCACAGATCACATATACTTTACTCCCACTACTTTAATTCAGCAAAATAAAAAAAATATAATGAACTATCCATTCCACAAGAAATTTTATGAAGATTTCAAGACTTATGATCTTCACGTTAACCCCATTTTATTAAAAGAAATATCAGCTGATCATGTTCCCTTATCATCCAACTCATCTTCAGTTGGATATAACTTACTTATCGAAGATATCATAGAAGAAGTTAATCATAGTAAACAAAGAATATCATTATTATCTAAGACTCAAAATCCTTATAAAAGATCAGAACAAGTACTTAATCATAATAATGGAAGAATACATTTTGAATTAAAAAATGATGATTTATTCATAAAATCTAAATCAATCCAAAAATTATTATTATTATGTAACTCATATAGTAATCTTTACTTTCAAATGATTTCAAACAATAAAAATGACATTCAGAAAGATAATAGTTATAGTAATAATATTATTATTTCACACAAATTATCAACAATACAACTTGTAAGCTCATTACCAACATCTAAAATTCATATGATAAAGAGTGAAAATCAAGTCTGGCATCGTGATAATTCAAAGCCAGGGTTAACTATTGCCATCGCGTTGTGTGATCAAACTCTAGATAACGGACCAACTCAATTATTATTAGGAACTGGTTTAACGTATTATAAGCATTTATTACCATTTTCAAGTAATATTTATAATAATGCGAATGAAATCACCGGTCGTGAAAATCTTCATAATAATAAAAGTATCGATAATAATAATAATAATAATAATAATAATAATAATAATAATAATAATAATAATAAATATTTCCCACCATTTCAAATTTATAATCATTGTTTGAAGAAAGGTGATTTATTATTATTTGATTCAACATTAGTTCATCGTGGCTTAGCTAATTCGTCGAATAATACACGTGATATATTAGTTTTACGATTCGATGCTGTATCAACACCACCACCTGGTGTCACTCATTTTGGAGCATTACTAACATATGGTTATGGTTACTTTGTTTATAATACTTGCAAAATCATGGAGAAATTCAAATGAAAAATTAAGATAATAATCCATATACGAATCTACAAAATAATACAACACAATAGCGTTAATTGAGATAAATGTGACTTATAAAGAATAAATAAGAACGAAATATACTCTGACTATACATTCTACAGCTATGCAACGATGCGCACTAGCTGTCAGCAGACAGTGCAACGTGACAGAGGGAGCAGGAGGATGTGATGATTAAATAATAATATATTATCATCATAATAATAATATTATTATATTATAAATATATAATAATAATAATAATAATAATAATAATAATAATAATAATAATAATAATAATAATAATAATAATAATAATAATAATAACGACTCATCGAATATTATGATTGGACAAAGTCTGAGGTAGTGATTTGTTCCTTTTCAATTGGATTTTTCTAATATGTAATATTTTAAATTATTTTTATTTTATTCTAATAAACATAATAATTGTGGCTTTTATTATATAATAGATGGATATGCGATATGAGTGACTATGTTTGATAATAAGTGTTATTCTAATATTTTTCAGAAGTGAATAAGTATTATTTTTAAGTTAATACATCCACATTTCAATTGCTTTTAAAATAACATCCCATTTTATGCATTGTATGGGAGTAATTTTGATTACCCTATGATTATGTTAAGACTTAGCATAAGGAAGTACTTCATATTATTGTATTTTATTGATGCTTTTGTTGGTCTGAGTGATTAGAGTGGAAAAACGAATGGAATAACATTAGGCAATAAAAAGTGGAATTATTAGTGTTATTCTATTGTTTTTATATAATATTCATGATTTCTACATATTAATTATTAATGAAAATATTAATTATTAAGTAAATGGATACTTGAGAGCTTTTATCAATATTATTATTATTATTATTACCATAATAATCATAAATCAACATTTATACAATTATTATTAATTATATTATGTATCATTATTTCATAATCAAACTATTT
>VKHH01006701.1:0-16214 GCA_015144975.1 Epipyxis sp. PR26KG | reverse complement strand
ACTCACCGGGGGCTATCGTCGCACCCCTGTGCTGCAGATTGGGGCCGACATTTATTGCGATACTCAGCTAATCCTGCGCGAGATTGAACGCCGTCATCCAAGCCCATCGCTTTATCCCAATGGCGAAACAGGACTTGCTTCGATGATTGCCATGTGGGCCGATCGGGCCTTCTTTCAGGCAACCGTACCCATCATTTTTGGTGCAGAGGGTTTCAACGTGCCCGAAGCCTTTAAACGCGACCGCGAACAATTGTCAGGTAGACCCTTTGATACCGAGCAAATGCGCGCCGCTTCTCCCATGATGCGCGACCAATGGCGTGGCCATGTGGCGTGGGTGGAAGAAGCGCTAGAGGCCTCAAAGGGTGACTGGCTATTTGGCGATAAGCCAGGCCTCGGCGACATTTCCGCCTATATGAATTTCTGGTTCCTGCGCAACGCCTACCGCCCAGGTTATGATAGCTTGATGGCCCCATTTGAAACCGCACGCGATTGGGTTGAGCGGGTCGATGACATTGGACACGGGACCGTGGAGACCCTAACCTCGCAAGAAGCTGTTGCGCTGGCTGGCCATAGCACGCCGATTGCACGCACAGGTGTTGATGAGCAAGAACAACAAGGCCTGCGCGAAGGTGATTTTGTCTCTGTTTCGCCAGACGATTACGGGCGTGACCCCGTAACGGGCAAGTTGGTGTTTTCCGATGCCAGCGAGATTGCTTTGGAGCGCGAAGTACCAGGCCTCGGAACCTTGGTGGTTCACTTCCCTCGCGTTGGCTATACCGCCCGTCGCAGCTAAAGCTTCGTAAGCCGGTATCAATCGAACAAGGCGTCGATATCGTCTTGAGCACCGCCAGCAGCGCCACCATGCACCATACCGTCGAGCATCATGATCGACGCCTGCAGCGCCATGGTGGTCGCCGCGATGAAGTCATCCAGCGGCGCACCCTCTTGGATCAACCCTTCGGCTTGCTTGATCCGTTGTTGCAGCAAATCGCACGTCTCGTGGCTTAAGGCATCAAACGGGCCTTTAATGGCGGGGTCTGCATTCTGATACGCCAGAATCGCCAAATCCTTGGCCTGAAAGCCAGAGCGCGCAAAATGCTTCTCATAACTCATAGGCTGCCAATTGCGGAGTTCTTCGATCATGTCCGGCATGTCACTCAGCAGGCCAAACAGCATAACGGCCTCGTTAAAGACATTCAAATAGTCAGTCGCGAGACCAGTCGCAGGTACTATATTGGCTTCGGTTAGAAGGTCAGGGTCCCACCAAGCAAGCTCTACAGCCGAATCATTACCACCGTGCACATCAACCATGCACCTATTGTAACTCTACATTCGACAATAATTTCTTTCCAAGCAATCAGTATCTGATTTGCCCGAGTTGAAATGCTTCATAGACCTCTGGCGTGAGCGGCTCGTACAAGCGCGTTGCAGGATTCATCCATACCATGGGATCGGCAATCTGGGCAGGGTCGAAACCGGCCTTTACCAAATCTACCTTGCGATACTTGAAGGTGCCTGTAACCTCCATTTCCGTTTGGAAGCGTAAAAACAACGGAATGGCATAGCTGGGCAATTCAGCCCGCACGTGTGCCGACAGAGCTGCCAGATCAATCGGCTTCGGCGAGACAATCACGGCCATGCCAGCGCGACCATCGGCGTGGGGGACATCGACGCCATAAACATTGGCCTGCTCAATACCTGGATAGATACACAAGGCCTCGCCAACTTCATTGGTCGAGACATTCTCGGACTTCCAACGATAGGTGTCGCCAATCCGGTCAACGAAGTAAAAATAGCCAAGCTTGTCTTGCTTCAAGAGGTCGCCGGTGCGGAACCACAAGTCGCCTTTTTCAAAGACGTCGCGCAAGAGCTTCTTTTCAGACGCTGCTTTGTCATTCGCATAGCCATCAAAACGAGCGCGTACATTGGTCGTGTCGATCTTGCCAATGGCCTCACCAACTTCATCAAAAGCGCACTTCTCGCAGAGGCCCTCTTCGTTTCGGATCGGCTTTTCTTCTTCAATATCAAACCGTACCAGTTCTACATTGAAACGCTTCTTCAGATAACCAGGAATGCGGCCAACGGCACCCAGCTTACCTTCCACATTGATGAAACTGACATTGCCTTCGGTAGAGCCGTAAAACTCACAAATGAGCGGGATTTTGAAGCGCTCTTCGGCACGCGCCCAGACGTCGGGTCGCAAGCCGTTCCCGAAACAGGACTTAAGCTTGTGCGCCTGTTCCTTTGGATGTGGCGGTATGCTGACCAGATAGCGGAACAATTCGCCAATATACGCAAAGACCGTGCATTCTTGATCGACAATATCGTCCCAGAATTGGGTCGCGGAAAACTTACGGCGCAACACCAAAGTTGCCCCGGTATTCAAAACCAAGCCTACACCACAGATGCCGCCTGTGCCGTGATAGAGCGGCAGCGGGCAATAAACACGGTCTCCCGGCCCTGTTTTGGTTGCCGCAATAAAGGACCGGCTCATGCCTTGGGTCCGCAAATGCGACAGAGTTGCCGCCTTTGGATTTCCGGTTGTGCCCGAGGTATAGACATAAAGGCAGGGGTCTTTAGCTGTCAGCATTTCGCGATAGGCGCGCGAGGGCCGCTTATTGCTCTGCGCATTTAACGAGCGATCCAAGTCATTGGCATTGGGGAACAAACCGCCCGCCGCCCAAACCGAAACATCAGTCAGTTGACCATCGATTGTGGCCCACAAATCGGCCTGCTCAACGCCAACAATGGCGGCCTTTGACTTGGCAATGGTGACGCAATGCAGGAGTGATGGACCTTGCAGATTGTGATTGATCAAAGCCACGATAACCCCGACCTTGGTCAGGCCGTACCAAGCGGCCAAATAATCAGGTCGGTTCTGCATGAAGAGGGACACAACGTCCCCAGCCTTCAAGCCGATCGAGACCGCCCAATGCGCGTAAAGGTTCGCCCGCCCGTCAAATTGTCCGTAGGTCCAGGTCTTGCCCTCGAACATGATGGCAGGCTTGGAATTGAATTGGTCACAAATCGCTTCCCAATTGTCCGGCAGCAAGACTTGGCTGTCCGGGCTTAAGTCCTTCATCCAATTATTGGTGCGACTTAAAGCCGAAAAAAATGTTACCTCGCGCTTGATGCTGTCGAATAGGCCCATGGAATGCGTTTCCTCTTTTCTCCTTTATGAACTGACTTGCACTTGCTTCAAGCGCTTAAGCTGACAAGAAGAGAGGTTTTCGCAATAAGTTGAACGCACTGATGCACAAGTGCATCATGGTTTGCTTCATGGCCGAACAGGCCAGTCCTTTTGGTGGTAGGCGCTATCCCAAAACAACCACTCATGTTGAGCACAGCGCAGGAAAGCTGCCTCCATGCGGCCGCGCTCTGAAGGTCCAGCAGCCTCTGCTGCTGCATTGACGATGGCCTTCATGCGCTGCGTTGCTGCCGCAAAACCTTCATCCGCATAGGTATCAATCCATGCCTGATAGAAGTTATTGGGGGCACCCTCTTTCGCAATGGTGGTACCTACATCTTGGTACAACCAAAAGCATGGTAAAACGGCGGCGGCAAGAACCGCAAAACTATCGGTCACCGCTGTTGCCAGCATGAAGTTTACATAGGCCTCGCAAGCCGGTGTCGCGGCAGCAGTTTCAGCAGCGCGGGGATCAATGCCAAATTGCTCAAGATAACCGGCGTGCAGCGCACGCTCGACGATAATCGCAACTTCAGCAGCTTTGGAGAATTCTAAGATCTCGTCAGCCGCTGGGGCTTTGGCCGCACCCAACGCCAGAACCCGCGCATAGCCCTGCAGATAGAGGCTGTCTTGGATCATATAATGGGCGAAGGCCTCACGGGACAAAGTGCCTGCGGCCAATTCCGTGTTAAAAGGGTGGGCGTGCACGGCTTCGCGTAACTTGGCGGCAGCAGTCCAGACGTCGTCAGTAAATGCCATGACCTAAAACTCCCTTCGCAGGCTGAAACTGACTTTGCGCCCGCGATTGATCGTGAACGTATCAAAAGGGCCACCGGGGCCAAGGCCTGCCAAAAGACCCGTCATGCCTTGCCCAAAAGCAGAAATGGCCCAGCGCTCATCGGTGAGGTTTTGTGCTTGAAGGGTTGCAGTCCAGTCGCCGCGCTTGGCACTGATGGTCAGATCGGTCCACCAACGCGCTGGGGAATAAAGCACATTATCGATCTCATAAAAGGTCTTGCCAGCATAATCGGCATCAATGCGCCCGGTCAACCGAACTTCTTTTAGGTCTAGCCTGTAATTTGCCGAAACTTTGCCGGTATCCTTCGGCGCATTAGGGATGGCCTTGCCGCTATAGTCCCGCGTAGCGGGGGAGCCCAAGAGCGGATCGGTTGCGATGAAGCGATCAATCTTCGTATCGGCCAGTGCATAGCTTGCCGAAAGCTCGAAACTATCAACAGGTCTCAGGAAAATGCTGGCCTCTAGCCCTCTCACCGTCACTTCATCCACGTTCAAGGTCACGGATTGATTGTCGATGAACGTGTAATTTTGATAGTCCTGCACCTTGTTTGAGAAGACATTCAGCTCAAGCCGACCAAAAGCGATGGGCAGGCGCTGTTTCCAGCCGAGCTCCAAAGACGTGGTAATCTCTGGCCGATAGGTCGCTTTCCAAATGGAGCTGGCGGCCGGGGTCGGGTTAAACCCACCGGGGCGATAGGCCTCGCCATAGGTGAGAAAGAGATTGCTGTCCCCGTTTAGCCATTGCGCTGTCACCCGTGGCTGAAAGCGCTCAAAGGTGCCGTCGCGGCGAGAAATCACCGGCCCGCCTACGCGGCTCAGGATCGTTTGCGACCGCTCGTCACGATCAAGTCGGCCCTGTGCTTCGACCTTAAACTCAGGCGTTACCTGATAACCAAGCCCGCCAAACACCGAAGTCTGGTGAGAGCGGGTAAGATAGCGTGGGGCCGGACCGCCAAACAGGAGGGGACCAAAATCGTCTGTCCGGTCCTTATCGGTATCTTGAACAAACAGACCCCATTGATGGGTCAGGGCCTGACTATCGTTAGACACCCAGCGCACTTCGGCCGTGGTGGCGCGCACATCAATGGGCTGACGAATGGGTTGAATGCCATTTGGGAAAGCTGGAAAGCCAAAGAAGGTTAGAGGCCCCGGGCGATAGTCCAACTCTTCATCCCAACGCTTTGCATAGGAATCCCTTGCGACATAGCCAGACAAAGTGCCGCCTGCGAGCGGGCGAGAGGCCTTTGCCACTCCGTGGCCCCAGCGCCGCTTAGACTGGCCGGGATAATCGCCGATTGGATTGATCAGAACCTTGCCAGACAACCGCCCTGCATTTTTGCCTGTAACATTGTTCGAGCTTGCCCAAGCAGCCCCGCCCTCATCTTCGAGATATTGAAACTTGAAGTCGAAGTCCCAGCCTAAGGCGGGACCGGTTAGGCGCAAGCGACCACTGCGGCTTTCGACCGCATCAACCAAGCGATTGAGGGTGGTGTTCTGAATCCATCCATCGGCGGACGACCACAGGCCAGCGACCCGTAAGTTCCAGTCGGGTCCAATTGCCAAGCTATGGGCACCTTCAATCTCGCCCAAACCACCATTGCCGGCGGTTGCTATGACGTAAGAAGCGCCGGTCGTTGTGCGAATTCCAATAGCCCCGCCCGAAGCATTCTTGCCAAACAACGCCCCTTGTGGACCTTTCAGAACTTCAATCGCGCGGACGTCATAGAAGCGCGGCGTGAAAAGCTCGGTGTCAGCCAAAGGCACACCGTCCAGCAACATGGCAACAGAGGCCTGTTGCAAGCGATCCGTTGTCGCACCCCGGATGGACAGGATGTTGGTACCTGGGTCTTGATCATTGACCATCCAGACGCCGGGGACAGCGGTTGCTATATCGTCAACTGAAGCAATGTTTTCTGGGGGAAGAGTAACTGCGGCAGCAGCGATCTTAAAGTTCGATTCCTTTCGCCCACGCACGGTGATCACTTCAACCCGCGGCCAATCTTCGCGCATGACGAAGGTTACGGGAGAAACAGGTGGCCCAGCTTGTGCCACGGCGAGAATAATGAGTGATAACGTCATATTGGCCCCTCCCTTCGCCGGCATGATCCGGAGCAGGTTCTACGGGTCGCCACACGACAATCCTGTTGGACTGTTTATGGCCTCTCAGCCCCTCATCGTGGGGCTCCCCGGTGTCTGGGCGGGGTAGGCCCGCCCTATAAAAGCGTCAAGCTTATGACGCAGATAGGACGGCTAGATCAGACCGGCCAAAGGACTGGATGGATCGGCGTAGCGCTTGCGCCCCATCCGCCCTGCCAAATAAGCGTCGCGACCGGCTAGCACTGCGTGCTTCATGGCGCGCGCCATGCGGATCGGGTCTTTGGCCTCGGCAATGGCGGTATTCATCAAAACCCCATCACAACCAAGCTCCATCGCGATGGCGGCCTCTGACGCCGTGCCAACGCCCGCATCGACCAAGACTGGCACGCGGGCTGCTTCGACGATCAAGCGGATATTGACGGGGTTTTGGATGCCAAGGCCCGAACCAATCGGTGCCCCCAAAGGCATGATGGCACACGCACCTGCATCTTCTAAGCGACGCGCAAACACCGGGTCATCGGTGCAATAGACCATCACGTCGAAACCCTCTTTCACCAAAACTTTGGTAGCCTCGAGTGTTTCAATCATGTCTGGGTAGAGTGTCTTCTGGTCTGATAGGACTTCCAGCTTTACCAGGCTCCAGCCGCCAGCCTCACGCGCGAGGCGAAGCGTGCGCAGCGCATCTTCTGCAGTGAAACAACCCGCCGTATTGGGCAAAAAAGTATAACGCTTAGGGTCAACAAAGTCTGTCAGACGCGGCTGGGTGGGGTCAGACAAATTCACCCGTCGCACGGCCACCGTGACGATTTCGACACCCGCAGCCTCTGCCGCCGCCGCATTTTGCGCATAGTCGCGATACTTGCCTGTGCCGATGATCAAGCGCGAGGAGAAAGTGCGCCCGGCAACGGTCCAGCTATCATCGTGATTGAGGTCCTTAGTTGCTTCGGTCAAACCCTCATCCCCCGCCTACAAATTGCACAAATTCTAACTGGTCACCGTCAGCCAAAATGGTTTGATCCCATTGCGACTTCATCACAATTGCCCGGTTACGTTCAATCGCGACCCCGCGTGGATCGGCGACAAGGCGGCCAACCAAAGCCGTCAAACTTGTCCCCGGTTCAACCTGATGCTCTTCACCATTGAGATAAATAATCATCACACCCTCATTGGCGGGTGATATGGGCGGGCTTGGTTGGTTTGATCAAGGTAGTTGTGCAGGAAAGCGGCCATAAGATGCAACCATTTCAGCATGGCCACCTTTCCCTTTAGGCAAAGCAAGGTTACACCTAGTCCATGGAAAAAGCGATTTTTGTGCTCAATGGGCCAAACCTCAACCTGTTGGGCACGCGCGAACCTGAGATTTACGGGACCGATACGCTGGCGGATGTAGAAGCCGCTTGCTTGGCGCTGGCCGAACGCTTGGGGCTGAAGCTTGTCTTTCGGCAGTCCAATAGCGAAGGCCAATTGGTGGATTGGCTGCAAGAAGCACGCGAGCATGGCGCTGGCGTTTTGCTCAATGCCGGTGCACTCACCCACACCTCGCTTGCAATTTATGATGCGATCAAGGCCATGAGCATTCCTGTCATCGAGATCCATCTGTCGAACCCGTTGCGGCGCGAAGCGTTCCGCCATCATTCTTATGTCGGTATGGCAGCTACCGGCACGATCGCGGGATTCGGCCTGCACTCTTACGTGCTGGGTATCGAAGCCCTATCCAAGAAACTATCGGTCAAAAGCTGACCCTTTTGCCCCCAAAACAAAGGTCCGAAGAAGGACCTATAGGAGAGACGAATGAGCCAATCAGGATTCGACACAAAATTGGTCAAGGATCTGGCGCGTATCCTGCGCGATACGGACCTGAGCGAGATTGAAGTAGAAAACGAAGGGGTTCGCGTGCGTGTTGCGCGTCAAGCCAATGTTGCGCCTCAAATGGTCCAAGCTCATGTGCCAGTTGCTTCGGCACCAGTAGCAGCAATGCCAGCCGCTCCGGTGCCAACTGCTGCTGCAGCAGCAGCTCCTGCCGCTGATCCTGCCAAGCATCCGGGTGCCGTCGCCTCTCCCATGGTCGGCACAGTCTACACCCAGCCAGAACCCGGCGCATCGCCGTTCATCAAAGTGGGCGACACGGTGAAGGAAGGCCAACAGCTTTTCATCATTGAAGCAATGAAGACCATGAACCCTGTGCCGTCGCCCCGCTCGGGGACCGTAACGGCTATTCTTGTCCATGATGCTCAACCCGTTGAATATGGCGAAGCGCTCTGCGTGATCGAATAGTCAGGAGACACACAGGTGTTTGATAAAGTTCTGATCGCCAACCGCGGCGAGATTGCCCTGCGGATTCACCGCGCCTGCAAAGAAATGGGAATCACCACCGTGGCGGTCCATTCGACGGCGGACGCAGACGCAATGCATGTGCGCTTGGCCGATGAAAGTGTCTGTTTGGGCCCGCCGGCCGCTGCGAAATCTTACTTGAATATCCCAGCCTTGATCGCGGCATGCGAGATTACAGGGGCGCAAGCGATCCATCCGGGCTATGGCTTCCTGTCTGAAAATGCCCGCTTTGCAGAGATCATCGATGCGCATGGTTTAGTCTTCATCGGCCCGCGCGCCGAACATATTCGCATGATGGGCGATAAGATTGCCGCCAAAGCTGCGGTTAAGGCTGCCGGTATCCCGGTGGTGCCGGGCTCTGACGGTGGCATTACAGATGACGAGACCGCTTTGGCGGTTGCCGAAGAAATTGGCTATCCCGTTTTGGTCAAGGCCTCCGCCGGTGGCGGTGGTCGCGGCATGAAGGTCGCCCACTCTAAGGATGAGTTGTCGGTTGCTTTGTCGATGGCCCGCACGGAAGCCAAGAATGCGTTCGGTGATGACACGGTCTATCTCGAGAAGTATCTTGGCAAGCCACGCCATATCGAAATCCAAGTGATTGCTGACGAGTTTGGCAATGTGGTTCATTTAGGCGAGCGCGATTGCTCGCTTCAACGCCGTCATCAAAAGGTCTGGGAAGAAGCCCCCTCGCCTGCCTTGAACGCCGAAGAACGGGCCGAGATCGGCGACATCGTGGTGAAGGCCATTAAGTCGCTAGGCTATCTGGGCGTCGGCACCATTGAATTCCTCTATGAAGACGGCCGTTTCTATTTCATCGAAATGAACACCCGCCTTCAGGTCGAACATCCCGTCACCGAGATGATTACGGGCGTGGATTTGGTGCGCGAGCAAATTCGGATCGCCGCTGGGATGCCGCTCTCATTCACCCAAGAAGAAGTGGTGTTTGAAGGGGTGGCGATTGAATGCCGCGTTAATGCTGAAGACCCCGTCACCTTCGCGCCATCGCCCGGCACCATCACGGACTTCCATGCCCCCGGTGGCTTGGGTGTTCGGTTGGATTCAGCAATTTATACCGGCTACAAAATTCCGCCCTATTATGACAGCTTGATCGGTAAGTTGATCGTGCATGGGCGCAACCGAAACGAATGCTTGATGCGTTTACGGCGGTCGCTTGCTGAAATGGTGGTTGGTGGGGTCAAGACGACGATCCCGTTGTTCCTGCGACTTGTCCAAGAACGCGACATCATTGATGGCGACTATAACATTCACTGGCTTGAAAAGTGGTTGGCGGAACAAGCCGAACAAGCTGAGGAACCGCGTGCATGAGCAAGGGCTTTGGCCCGGACGAGCTTTTGGCATGCTATGCGCGCGGGACTTTCCCGATGGCAGACGGGCGGGATGATCCCCGCCTGTTTCTGGTTGATCCAGACCAACGAGGCGTTCTGCCGCTTGATGAAGTTCATATCCCCAGACGCCTCAAGCGCACGGTTCGAACCACCGCTTACATCGTGACAATCAACCAAGCCTTTCGCGAGGTGGTGGAATTGTGCGCAGCACCGAGTGGCGAACGGACCGAGACTTGGATCAATCAGCCGATTTTAGAACTCTATGACGGGCTACACCGCCGTGGTCATGGCTTTAGTGTTGAAACTTGGCATGAGGGTCACTTGGTCGGTGGGCTTTACGGGGTTCGCCTTGGGGCGGCGTTCTTTGGCGAAAGCATGTTTTCGCGCGCCCGGGATGCGAGCAAGATCGCCCTTGTCCATCTGGTCGGGCATCTCATCGCAGGTGGGTTTCGCCTGTTAGATACCCAGTTTCTAACCGATCATTTGACACAGTTCGGCACCATTGAGGTCAATCGCAAGACCTATCACGCGCTTTTGACCGACGCGATTACGCGCCCTTCAACTTTCCCTGTGCCGGGTTTGTTGGTGCCGGAGCCGCGGGGGCAGGACCCGTCCGAGGCTCAGACTCACCTGGATCTGCTTCAGGAGCAACAGGAACCGATGCCGCTGCATCTGGATCCGCCGCGCCAGCTTTGCCTTCAGAGCGCGGGCGGGCTTTGTTTAGAGACGATTGAGCAGCACTTGGCGGCGCAACAGCCCCCTCACAACTAACCAACCACATATCGTACGTTGGGTGGTCGATTGGCGTCACCGCCGGGCTAGACGCGATAATCCAGCCTCTACGCAACACGCGCTCTTTATTGGCCTCACGCATGTCACGACGGTTGCGTTGAGGCAAAACGGCCAGTTGATTGGTATTCTGCCGGCCCATATCCAAGACTTCGACATAAGCCCAAGACTCCATTGGATCCTCAGGATTGGACGCATAGCAAGCCGACAGCTTTAGCCGCAAAGACCCATAGGTGACTTGGCTACCAACAGGCACCCGCACACGGACATTGGAGCCTCTTTCGCGGTCTAAGGCCCCGATCAACACACCCGTACCACGGATTTCGCGAACAGGTTTAGGGCCCGTTTCCAGCGCCTCTGGCGGAAACAAAAGTTCAAGCGGGACTAGGGGAATATTTGGCCCAACCAAACGAGGCATGACTAGCCCGCTGGCTGCCAAGGCTTGTTGCTCGGCTTCTGCTTGGCTCATGGCTTCACGGCGGATGCGTGCGCGCATTTCCTCCTCGGGAGTCATCCATGTGCCGGTGCCGTTTTGACGGAACGCTGGCGCAACATCGCCCGCTTCAGGCTCAGCGATTGGCCCAAGCTCGGGATCAATCCCGCCAGTTGTTACCGCAGGTGTCGTCGCTTTCGCAGCCTTCGCCGGATCATTGGATGCCCCGCTACCCGAAGCCGGGCGCGACGCTGTTGAATTAGCTTCTGGATTTGCAGTCTGTGCAATCACGGCACCGCTGCCGAGCGCGACGAAGGCCGAGCCAAACGCCAGCCAGCTCAATTTCTTTAAGTCGAACATGGCTATGCCATCGGCCCGTTTCATTACTCAGGCGACCAAGACTCATAGTCGCTGGAAGATTTCGCACGCTCTCCTGCCCCAGCCAAGCTGCCCTTTGGTCGATAGGCAAAGACAGTTCCAGTCAGATTAGGTAGATGCGGCTTTTCCCAAGATTTCAACAGGAATGGCTCAATCGTTGGTGGCTGCTCAAACGTATGGTGCAGCCAGCCATGCCAATCGACCGGCACACGTGACGGCTCAGCATAGCCCTTGTAGAGCACATAGCGACGCTTGCGCCCTTCGAGGGTGGCCTTGCGCTCTTCAAAATAGCGATTGCCTTGGTCATCTTCGCCCACCAAGGTTGCACGCTTTGCGATATCAAACAGCGCACCAATTGTTGCACCATTCCACCACGTAAAGATTTTTGTGAGCACGAGATTGTTCCTCTTCAGTCTGCATTATGCCCCGCACCGCTCATCGCTTCAAGTCGGTGCGGCATGCCTCAACAGGTCGAAACACCGTTTACGCTCGGCCACACCTATTCTTCAGCAGAAAGCAGGGCTACCGATGCAGTTTTTCCCCAATCAGGACTAGGCGATTGCTGACTTCAGGCAGATGATCACCGCAGTGATTCGCGATGGGGCCGCCGTGAGCTTTGATTCCGCCTTTTTTGGTCATGAGCGTTTAGTCGCGCAGCCTGATATGCTGCGAGAGATCGGCGCTGACTCTGGCCCATTCTATGCCCCTGCGAGTTGGAGTTTGGACAATGTGCTGGCCTTCGGCGAAGCCGCAAACCTCCTGGATGAAACCTCCATTTCCGATGCCATCCTTGATTTGGCTGGCCACATTGGCAGTTTGGCTTGGTCGGCAGGCATTTTCGCTGACGCGCAAGCGCGTGACCATTTTGAAGCGGTGTTGGCCAATAGCCTGCTGAACCGCCAAGTCATCCTTGATGCAGGCTATCTGCGCGCTTTGGGGCAAAAAGGAGCGGCGGCGCGCGGCTTCGTCTGGAATTTGAAGGATCGGTCGATAGAGATTGAAATGGGCCTACCAGCTGTTTGGCTGGATGAAGACTTCCAAAGCCGGGTTGTGCCTTGGGCACAGGCAGAGACGGTCGTGCATCAGCGCCGCCAAAGTCAATTTGACTCGTCTGCTTTGTCGATGGGACGGATTCAATTGCGCGACGCCTTGGCCCGCGTCGGCGAAGCCGTGGGCCGTGCCGAGGGGGTTGGCCATGACGACCCACGCGACAATCCTGTTCTTGCCCAAGCTGTAGCGGCGGCATTTCGCATTGGGGCCCCGGCTGGAGCGATTTTAGAAGCAATTGAAGATGCCAAACAAGGCATTTTTGACGCCACCGCTCATGGCGGCCTGCTCGACGCGCCTATGCTGGAACCAACAACGCTTTTGCTTCCTGCCGAACAAGCCCTAGACGGTGACTTGCTTTTGCGGGCTGCTCGCACCGGCTGTAGCTTTGCATTTGACGATGGAGCTTTTGCGGCTCTCGGGCCGGCCGCCGTTGTCTCCTTGTCTGCCTTTTACGAAGATACAGACTTCAATCAACTTGAACGCGTTGCCGCAACTTGGCGGATTGCCCTTGATTGCCTCGGCGTTGCAACAGCATTTCCGACCAAATCGGCGGCCCAGAACTGGGCCAAACAGCGCGCGGCCGTTTTGCGCTATTGTGATGGCGCGGGCCTCTTGATGGCGCTTGGGAAATCCTATGCCGAGCCAGACGATCAAGACATTGTGCGTCGTGCGCTTTGCGCGATCGCGACCGGCGCTGCTGAGGCCAGCAGTATTTTGGCCAAGATTTCCGCTGATACAGGCAATGCACCAAGCTTTGAGACGGCTTTAAAGCCTGCAGAGCATGGATTGCTTCTGGTGGCTTTGGGGGCGGATGCGCCTGGTCTTGCCCCCATCTCAAGCCCAGCCATTGAGAGGGCCCTCTCGGGTGAGGAAACTGGATTTTCGGTGCGCCCCTGTGTGGCCCGTGGCCTGAGAGCACTGGGACTTGATGAGCGAGATGTGACCCAACAATTGCTCGGCACCCGCACTTTATCTGGCGCGCCGGGTGTTTCCTATGATGCGCTGGCCAGCCGCGGCGTCGATGAAGACGGCTTAGCTGCGATTGCTGAAGCCTTGATCAGCGCCCGCTCGCTGCGTCAAACCATCACCCCGTGGCTTCTAGGGCCCGAAGAGACCGCGCACTGGTGCGGATGCAGCTTGGACAAAGTCTTGCAGCCGGGCTTTGACGTTCTGACAGCCTTGGGCTTTACCTCGCAGGATATCGCAGCAGCCCAGAAATGGGCCTTGGGCCAGCCTGACCAATGGGGCGTATTGCCCAACCCAGATGTGTTTGGCCCGGCGACGCGTGAAAACGTCGTGCGATTTGCTGCGGCCCAAGATGAAGCGATCCGTCAATATGTGACGCTGAGCCTGCCCGTCTCGCGCACCGAGAATGTGCGAACGATGGCCTCAGAGCTTGCTAAAGCTTTAGGGCAAGCAGGCTTTGCCGGCTTTAAGCTCAAACTGTCTGAGCCCGGCTTTGAAGCGCCAAACTTTGACCTGAGCCGCTATGAAAATGTGGCTGAAGAAGTCAAAGTTGAACGCGTCGAAGTGGTGGTCGAGCGTGTTGTAGAGCGCTTGATCCCTCAACCCGCCGCACGCCGCCGTCTGCCCGATCGGCGCAAAGGCTATATCCAAAAGGCTTCGGTGGGAGGCCATAAGGTCTATCTGCATACTGGCGAATTTGATGATGGCGAGATCGGGGAAATCTTCATCGACATGCATAAAGAAGGTGCGGCCTTCCGGTCCTTGATGAATAATTTCGCCATCGCGACGTCGATTGGCCTGCAGTATGGTGTGCCGCTGGAAGAGTTCGTCGACGCCTTTGTTGGCACGCGCTTTGAACCTGCGGGCGATGTTGAGGGCAATGATTCCATTCTGCGCGCGACATCCATCCTCGACTATTTGTTCCGCGAACTGGCAGTTTCTTATTTGGGCCGCGATGATTTGGCCGAACTGTCCGAAGACCGGTTTGACGAAGCAGTGACCGACGCTGGCGCGCCTGAAGCTGCAGACCCTGTGCGTTTCATATCCAAAGGTTTTTCGCGCGGCAGCTTCCCAGACAATCTGGTGCGCCTACCCAGTGCCGCCGAACGGGCAAGCCGTGGGTCCAGTCCACCCCAAGAGCATCCCATCCAGGCGACCCTGATTCAGCCTCAGACTGCTGCCCCCGTCGCGCGCTATGAGGGCGACCCCTGCCCGGACTGTGGTCACTTCACAGTGAAAGCAGACGCCTTTGGCTATGCCTGTGACGCTTGCGGGTGGGCCGGGCCACGCCAAGCGGAAGGCAGCGCCTGAAACTCGCTTCAAGTAACGGCATCATTCCTGCAAGGCGGGGTCTGAACTTCTGATTAGACTGCTGGAGCGTCCGAAAATGAAACGTCTCGCCATTGCCATTCTCGTCGCAGCTGCCTGCGGCACCTCTGCTTTTGCGCAAAATGCGGGCCAAATTACTTCGGTCAAAGCCGGTAAATCCTGCGCAAAATGCAATCTGTTTCAAGCCGATTTGAGCTATCAGGACCTGTCGCGGAAGACCTTTGCCGGTGCCCGTTTGCGTCAGTCCGACATGTCCTTGGCGACAGCTGACGGCACCAATTTCGCCGGTACCGATCTGTCAATTGCCAACCTTTACGGGGTGCGGGCAACCGGTGCCAACTTTGGTGGTGCCCTTCTTGAGCGCGCCATTTTGGTCGGTGGCTATTTCTCCAGCGCGAATTTCGCTGGCGCCAATCTGACCAATGCCAATTTGTCAGGCGCGGAGCTCAAAGGGGCCCGCGGCTTGACCCAAACCCAATTGAGCAAGGCTTGCGGCGATGCAGAAACCACGTTGCCACGCGGCTTGACGGTGCCTGCCTGCAAGTAAGCGCCGGCCCACAGCTGCCTCTTGGCAAATTGTTACAACCATTTAAGTGGAAGTTTCTCGGCAAAGCAGTATAAGGCATTCATGATGTCAAAAGCTCTGCCCCTTCTGATTGCTTTCGCCCTCGCGCCCATTGCTCAGCCAGTCATGGCGTTCACATGGGATCAGCGCGGTAAGCCGTCCACGGTAACCTTTACCGGTCGCTTCTCTGGATTGTGTGCGGGCTGTGACATGTCCAATCGTCGGATGGACAATGCGCATATGTCATCGGGCAATTTCGCGGGGTCGAACTTCTCAGGCTCCGTTCTACGTAGCGCCGAAATGACGGCTGGCAATTTTGCTGGCACGCGCTTTGACCGTGGAGACCTCAGCAACGCAGAGATGAATGGATCGAACTTTCGCGGGGCCAGCTTTGTTGGCACGGGTCTTCGTTCCGTTGAAGCTGCTGGTGCTAATTTCAGCGGCTCTGACTTCGCTGGGTCAGACCTTTCCAATGCCGAGTTAATCGGCGCCAACCTAACCGGCGCAAAATTTGGCGGCACGCGCGGTACCAATCCCGACTTCAGTGGCGCTAATATGACTGGGGCCATGGTTATGGGCGCAGTCTTCGTCAATGCAGACTTTACCGGGGCCATCATGACACGCGTCAATATTGACGGTGCAGATTTATCGCGTGCAGATCTAACCGGCGTGGCCCTTCGGGATGCGCGCATCAGTCGCACGCGCTTGCAAGGCGCTGATTTTACCGGTGCCAACCTCTCAGGTGCCGATTTATCAACCGCCATGGGCCTCACCACGCGCCAGCTTGAAGATGCCTGCGGCGATGAAGCCACGGCCCTGCCCGCCGGTGTAACCATTCGCGCTTGTAAAACACGCCGCCAGCGCTAAGAGTTTGCTGTAGTTCAGGGGCACGCGATCGTGGAAATAAGCCGAGAAGATATGATCGCCATTGAGCTTCGTACGGAC
>VKHH01006700.1:0-16264 GCA_015144975.1 Epipyxis sp. PR26KG | reverse complement strand
ATTATTATTATTATTATTATTATTATTATTATTATTATTATTATTATTATTATTATTATTATTATTATTGTAATTATAAAGTAAGATTTATAAAATATTATGATACTTACAAATGATGACTCTTTGTACATGCAATTAGACGAGTTGCAGATCGTTCTTCAAGTCCACCACCAAGTAAACATCGGAAATAAGGGAGTGAATGAGTCACACAAAAACTATCACTGCTAAATGGAAGAAATAATGGAGTGAGATTTGAATCATTTTTCGTTGATTGGACATTAAATAGTTTAGAAGATATTTCTATTTTATTTTGTGTTGATAACGAAGAAAACAAAAATGTGTCGCCAACTGCTACAGTTCCAACAGAAGATGAAGAATCATTTAGCGCTATTCCATACACTGCAGCTCGAATATATACCCAGCACTATAATAATATACAAATAATTTTAAGAAAATGTTTTTGTTGTCACATAATAAAATGAATAATAGCATCATTATTAAGATTACTATATAATATATACATAATTTATAAAAAAAACTAATAATAATAAACAATAAATATAAAATAATAATAAAATTAAGTCGTACCGATCCTCCCATATCGTCCACATCTTCAATTGTAATGATATCACCAATAGCATTAATACAATCCAAACGAATCTGAAGCTTTTCAGATTGTTTCAAAACAATATCTTGCAATGGTATACCAAACGAATCATTACTCATCAGCATTTCTAAACCAATATTATCATCATATTCATCCTCAATCGAACTTTGACCTTTCATAACCAATCCTAGTTTACGCTATAAAATATGCGATAAATAAATAAGCTAATAAGCTATTACTATTATTATTACTCTTATTTAGAATTAAAAAAAAATAGAAATGTAAATAGTTTTGCAAACTATTGTTATAATTATTGTTACCATTATTATTGTTTTAATTATTATTCACGTTACCTGTACGTAACTGACAGCTTCAAGAGCATCATAATGCTTAGAAAAAGCAATTTTTGCTAGCCATCTCATACTAATCCATAGCTTTATATACACACTTTCCAATCGATTCAAGAATTTCGAGTATGGTAATTCTTTCGGGATATTAGTGTGCGATGAGTATTGATCGTCCAATAGGTCAGAACCTGCTCTAATATTAGCAGAAAATTTACCTTCTGAATGTTCTGTTGACATGGTATCATCAGCATCATCAATCAATGAGTCTACATCCTTCAGTAATGCTAAACACTTCCCATGCTTCAAGAAATAAGTCCTACACCATCTTAATAATTGAAAACAAAACAAATTATTTAAAAAAAAGTCATTTGAAATAATACAAATATATTAATGATACATACCTCAAACCAGTACTTGGTTCAGATCCTTCTAATATTACATGAAGACTCTCGTTTGCAAGCCTACGTTGCCAACCTTTGAAATAGTTTCCACCATTTAACACGCCGAATTCATTTGTATCGGCTCCAAACAAAGCCACAGGACGAGAAGTCGGATCAACCGTTCCGGCAGAATTCATCTCTCCAAATTCATACATTATGTCTAATGGACCAACTACATCTTCAGCAGTTATTCGCATTCTTTGATCAGCAGTGGAAGTGTCCAACATAGCGATTGATTGTAGAACATGAGGATATATGCTCTTTGTCAAAACAGCAAAAGCATTTTCAAGATAATACCCATCAACAGCACGAAACAGTAACTATAATTACAATATTAGTGAAAATAAAACATTTTGCAATCATATTAGAGTTATTATTATACCTCAACATGCTCTGTTATATCTGCAATAGTGTATCGTGCGGTGAAAAATCCTGTCGAGCAGAATACCGTATCAATTGCAAATGATTGAAGAAGAGGCCAATTTTCAACATCCTAAAAATCAAACACATTTATTAAACTAATATACCAATATGATATACTTTTATCACATGTTTACCATGATATCATCATATCCGATTGGAACTGGGATCCCAACACCTTCGCCTGGTAATGTAGAGGATAGCATCATTCGTTTAAAATTAATACATTTTCTGTCTTGTAAGAGATCCATTTCTGATTCATCTTTAGATGATGACAGGTATTCAACCAGAAATGGTATGGTAGAAAACAATGGGTAGAGAAGTTCTTTAATTTGGTGACTATTACAAAATTATGTTTATATTTAACGTATATAAACCAACATAAAATTATATTATTTACTGTATAAAAAATAAAAATATTAAATGCAAAATTAAAAAATTAACGATGAGCATAAAAAGATATACCTATATTTATTTTATGAAAAAACAAGTTGAAATTATACTGAAAACTACTTCGAAAGTAAAATTAATTGTACCTCCAAATAATAGATATAGAATGTTTTTGAATCAACAAAACCATTTCTTCCAATGGTTCTAAGAATGATTCTAAAGTTTCATCGAACAAATCTTTACTAACAGACCCTCTGAATAAATATTTTAATACAGTCATTGACCCTTTGTTATATCGTCCATCTTGTCCTAAAATAATTTTGGACTGTAATTACAAATATTGAATATAAAATATTCTGTATCTTACCTGCTATAAAGAGCAAAGATTTTGGATAGTTACCATCGGTATCTGAACACAAATTTTGCAGAGATTTTAAACGAATCAAAAAATTATTTGTTTGAACAAATTGAACGATATTGCTATTTGTTGTCATTATTTAATGCTACAGTAAAAACAGTGATATACTGTACGATACAGTAAAAATTTATTATGGATAAGATATGAAACTTTGCGGTGAACAGTAACAGTTACAACGAAAATATTATAATTATTGGGTGGCTTCGGAAACCTCCCTAAATATTTAGGGGAATCCCAAGAGACGTTCCGTGCACCTTTCCCAAAAAAACAGGTCTTCCCTAAATTTGGGGATTCCCCTAAATATTTAGGGAGGTTTCCGAAGCCACCCATTAGGCCAATATGGAAAATTCAAAAATGAAGGTTCAAGTATGGATGAATGGATGAAGAGGGTGGGTTGAATGAATGAATGAATGAAAATGAAAAATATTTTTTATATAACATAATGATTTAACGATGAGGAAGAAGCGAGTGAGTATAAGAGCACTTTATGTTTTTTAGCTTTTTAGATAAAAAAGACAATTTGGGACCCTTGAGTGGAATCATCAATTTCATTCAACCATTGACAGATTGATTCCTTGTTATGTTTTTTAGCTTTTTCCTCTTGTTTAGTTGAACTGTTTTGATTTGCTCAGTTAATTCCTATTAATTCATTCATTCATTCATTGAAAAGGAAAGAAAAGAAAGTTTTAATTCACTTTGACGAAAGGAAGTGCCGCATTGCTTTTTGAGATTTTGTAATTGTAACATTTGTGGCGAGTGCAGTACAAATTTTAAAGGGTCGGGAAATATCATTATCAGTGCGACTTGACTTACAATCCTATTTGAATTGTTAAATAAAATACTTCTTATCTATAGTAAAATGAAGGGTCAAATATTATATTCAAAATTTTATTTTAACATAATATTATACAAGCTAGAAATTATAGCTTGGAAATACAAAAATGGTAATTATGCAGTATTAATACCTATAATTACATATAATTTATATACACTAATTTCTTGCATAATATCAAATAAACAATACATTATATGATCGAAAATAATACTAGTTTATTTACACAGTATGATGAACATAATGATAAAGTATATCATATAGAACATATTAGCCATGTGAAACATAATAGGAAAAATAAATGAGTATAATCATAGAGATTGAATAACATATTTTAATTGGTCTTTATGAACAGGTTTCGTTAAAACATAATCAACTCCAGCAGCTTTGAACGTTACAATGTCTTCAGGAAGTGCATTGCCAGTGACACCTACGATAGGCCCAGTATAGCCCAATCGATTTCTAATATTATCTGCAGTCTCTGCGCCATGAATAGTTGTCATAACAAAATCTAAAAATATACAATCAAAGTGATAAGGAACTTTTTCCACCAACTCGAGTGCTGTTGACCCATCATCCGCTTCATCAATATGACAATTTTGTACTATGCTTTGAATCAAACGTCTCAATATTTTTCTATTTAATTGAGAATCATCAACTACCAAATAGTGCAATAATGAAGTGCCTTTTTGATTTATATAATCGTTGACTTTGCTAGTTTGTTCTGTTTTTCTTTTATCATTTAAAACAATAAACTCATTTCCATCATAGGGGGTTCCATTTGTTATTACATCTTCTTTAGGTGCTGCTAATTCATATAAAGGAATGGAAAAATAAAATGTTGAACCTTTGTCTTCTCCATCAGAATGACAACTTATCTCTCCACCATGTAAGTCAACGATTACCTTAGATATCCATAAACCTAATCCACTGCCACCACCTCCTTGTAGAATGCTAGGATCGAATTGGGAATATTGAGAAAAGAGTTTTTCCCGATTTTCAAGTGATATTCCTGGGCCACTATCCGATATCAAGCATTGCAAACTAGCGACAACTGCAGATTCTACCCCAGAATAAGGCTTAATTTCACATGATAATTTAACTTCATCACCAGTGCTTGAAAATTTGATTGCATTGGAAACGATGTTTCGAATGACTTGGTTTATTCTCATACTGTCAATGTTCATACATAATCTTGATAAATTCTCAGAGCTATAAACAGGAGGCCAAACCACGTTGAACTCAATTTTGCGACTACGAGCCAAACTAACAAGCGGTCGACATTTAGTAATAATATCCCAATCATTTAACGGAACAATTTTTTTATCCATATCGAACTTCCCAGCCTCAATTTTATCATATTGTAAAACACAATTTAGAATTTCAATCGCTTGAGTGCTTGAAACAAACAAATCAGTGACTGCTTCTTCCAAAGCAGGATTAGTTTTAGTTAATGGATCTTCTGCAAGCAACTGTAAGCCACCATATAACACGTTCAATGGTGAACGAATTTCGTGAGAAATATATCTCACAAATGTGCGCTTAAGTTCCAACATATTTTCAACTAATTTCCTGTGTTTTTCTTTTTCTTTTTCAAGTTGAAGGGCTTCCGAATCGTCACTCAAAATCGATCTTGAAGTCCATTTCCCACCACCTAATTGTCTTGTATTTGCGATAACTCTCATAACATGAATCGAATTGATACCTTTATATGGAACAAAACGATCTATATAAGGCGTTCCTCCCTGCAATGATGTTATTGATCTCTGCTTTTCTTCCTGACCTTTAACTAGAAACTATACCGGTAAACGCAAATAGTAAATAAAATAAAATCTTGAAATTATGTAGTAGTGATAATACCTCGTCAGCTAAATTATGTCCAATGAAATCTTTCGCTTCGTAACCTAAAACATTTAATTCAAACTTATTTCCCCAAATGATGTTGAAATCTTGATCCACTACATGCAAAGGCCGAGGAGCATTTTCTATGTAATGATTTAGAGTTAGTCAAATCATAATGTTGATTGACGTAAGTTTAAATACTGTAATACCTAAAAAGTCTACTACGGCTTCATGGTTATCTAAAAAAGGGTTTCCAAACTTGGAGTTACAGGAGAATTTGTCCTGATCTTGTTTGGTAGGGCTAACTTGATTTACAAACTGCAGCATTACTCTTTCAGATTGCAGTTTTGAAAAGTGAATAATCCAATCTTTCCCTAGATAATAATATAGAATTTATCAAATACATGAACCTATTAGAATATAATAAAAATATACCGTTTAATTTAGCATCTATAATACTTGTGGCATTGCGTTGACCATCGAAAACCGTAGATAGAAGATCGTCGAACATTTGCTGATTTTCCACTTTCAGCAAATCCATAACATTGGAAAATTTACTGAAATCAACTCCATCGGTGAAAATTTCACAAAATTTATCGTTTGCAAAATTTACGATGTATCTTACAATATCCGTCTCAATAACACAAATCGGCAATGAAATCAAGGAGAGTAACTGATTCTCCAAAATTGTAGACATAGGCACAATTTACAATAACAGATCAATTAATTTATAATTAAGTATTATATAAAATACATGTACAGTACAATAAAGCTATTCATTAGAGATTATAGAGCATGCTGTGGTCCAATTTTTATAATAAATAGCAGAAACAGTAGAAATTTTTATCTATAATGTATACTGTATGCAAGTTGATTATTAAATCTCCATTGGAGTAAACAACAGACAACACACCATAGTATCCCAAACAAAAGATTAGAGTCCAACATCCAATATTTACCCGCCATGCTCCTATACCTCACATAATTTTATCCGGTAAAAAATACAAGCAACCGCAATTTTTAACACCGTTGCACAATACTCTACCGCAAGGGTAGAGCAAAGAGCATAGTAATCAATCATTGCAAATCCATAAAAGATTGGGAAAGTTGCAGAAATCAACTCAAATCAACTGTACGACTAAGTTAACATTTTACGCTTTGCTTAATTTCTCTGCACATTTTTGTAACAGCAACGATACGACTGGTGATTGATCAAATTTGAAAAAAAACTCACACGCGCCAGTCAAATTTTGTAAAGCGCTTTGACTAACACGATTATCCTTATTCATTGCAACCAATCCTTCCAACTAACTTCATAATGACACAATATCATATTTGATTAAATTTTGTCTAATTTAAACCTATACTTATGTCGGTAGGCATGACAAAAATAATCGGGCGCGCGTATCGGAGCAGTTTAATTTCAAATCTAACCATTCTCTTACTAATTTACTAAAGATCTTATGTTAGATTTTATAGTTTTCAAATTTTCAAACTATGTTAGAAAAGAATGTAAAAAAATGGATCCACATTTTCAAATTTTGGATGTGAAAGAAAATTAAAGTAAACAGTAATCAAAACACGGGAACTATGTAAGAAATGAAAAGCTATCATTAGTTTAATCGCTGAAAGCCACCCCATTTTACAAATGGTGGATCAAATTGCATGAGTATGGACTCTGGTTTGGCTCGAAAAAGAGAGCGTTTTGATTCAGTTGCAATTGCGATAGATTCTTGTAAATTCAATACTCCGTGTCCCCATTGCTCTGGCACTATCATAACATCACCAGCAGTCTGAATACAAGTCAAAGGACTAACACTGTTGGCATGTTGCAATCGTTCCAAATCCTTATCCATAAAATCCAATATATGACTACTACTCATTATCATATCATGAGGAGGATAAAGGAACCACTTCTTTGCACCATAAACTAAAGCTCCCCATGCTGTATAATGATAATGTAAAGCTGCACCAGTTGCTTCTCCACCAATAGCAAGTTGAGCGTTACAAAACATATTTCTCTCTCGCATGCCCTGAATATCAGCATAAGGCCTTTCATTAAGAGGTATGAAGTTTTTAAATGCTTCAGTGAATGCAGGTGGGTTGTGACAATATTTATAAGGGACCATTGAGTCATCAGCCTCTGATCCTTGTGGAATCATATGGCTTCTAAATATATACCATGGGTATTTTCCTCCATAGATACGATGATGTCTTGTTTCATTCAAATAATCAGCTAATCGTTTGATTTTTGCCGGTGGAGCATTAAATGTTTCAGAATAGGGAATGGTAGTGACAGGTACTCTAGTGTCACCATGCTCTCTGGACAGTGTGTCCATTTGAAAATGATCAACGATTGGCCAATCATGGATTAATCCCCTAATCAGTACTGGAGAGTTTCTTGCTAAATATTTCCTAAATATTTCTTTCCCAGTTATTTCATCAGCCCAATATTGATCAACATCATCACAAGTCATATCATTTTCATATTCTTTCAATCTTTCGGAACCCCATCCACCATCACCTGCTCGCCAACCTTTATGCATCTCAATAAATTGTTCATGTTTATTTAGAGAATCAAAGTAGGTTTTATTATTAACAATTTTATCATTTGCATAATTTTCTGGATGAATTATTCGTTCAATCTTTCGAACAGGTCTTTGTTCAATATTAAAATATTTCATAGCATCACTTGCACGAATAGGTCCAGGATTCATTATCATATCAATTGGTTGAACATCATTCTCATCTTTTCCATATAAATTAGCGCCATTTTCAACCAGTGCTTGTGCTATTTGAGCATGTCCCCAACCAACAGCATAATGTAAAGCAGTTCTTCTTTCATTATTCTCAATGGAATAATCAACTTTGTTTGATAATAAAATTTTGGACAATTGAAGATGACCACCAATACTTGCCAAATGCAATGCAGTATTGCCTGAAATGTCTTGAGCAGATATTGTTATTCCAGCATAAATAAGAATTTTTGCGATTCTATTAATAACAGTGCTTAAACTATCAATAATATCCTGGGCTAGTATAGTGGGTTGAAAAATTTGTAAAGGTGGGTCGAATAAATCATTGACCCAAGTATGCTTTCCATTTAAATGAGCATATATTTGACTTCGAGCACGTGCATCAGTAAGAATATAAGTTGTTGCTAAGCAGTGTAGAGCTGTCTTATTTCCTTCTTCCAAAAATCTGGAGTCAATTGGAACATGTAATTCATTCAACAAATAAATCAGTTTATCTGCATCCATGCGAAATGCAGCTCGACAAAGCATTTTACCACCAGAAGAAGGATTATTTATCAAATTTTCTTTCAATTCATTGAATTCGAACAGTCTTGTATGTGGAATGGTATAGTTTGTGGATAACGACCTTATAAATTTTCCCTCTTCGATGAAATTTCCACTGCCACGTAAAGTTGCAACCGCGTTAGATTGATGAACAAACTCATCAGAGTTTCGAAATTGAATATTAATTGGTATTTGATCCTTATGAAATGTGAATAGGTTATTTGTTGTCATGTACCATATCACACAACCTTGAAAAATAAGAAATAGTTTGAAAAATGTCCAAATTGAAAATGGTTTAAAAAAAGTTATTGGATTTGTTGTTGATACAACTGAATCAATGAATGTAAATATGATGAAACTTAGAAACAATAGCCAATTTCGGGAATATATCGAATAAACCCCCACAATAAAAATCACTAGTTTTAGTAAATACGTGATTTTATTTTTAATTTTTAGCATCTAAGGTCATGCAAATTAAGTCAGGAAGTAGTGGGGCAAAGGTAACAAACTCTTATCTCTTATACTGTATATTATAATAAATTGTTTTGTAATTTTGTAATTTTCCTTTTAGCTTTTTAAATGCCCATTACCCTGATACTGATAAAATAATAATAAGACACTATAATAAGAAAACAGATAACTCCATTTTTGTTGTGTTTTTTTTTGTTATTTTTTTTTTGTTGTTGTGAGGTTTCAGGGAGCCGTTAGAAGAAGAGAGATGTAAAGTATTGGATCAAGTTTAACTATTTTTACAATTATTTACTTAACTATAATCATATTGAACGGATTAGAACATCAAATTTACAACTTATTTTGTTTGGGGGCTTTCTAATTTCAAGTATTGGGATCCAATTAATTTTTTATGAAGATGTTATTCTTTAAATCAGATTTCAAATACATCATTGGAAATATTCCAAGTTAAATCGTGTAATCCATTAATTTATCAATTTCATTTTCATTCATTCATTCTTTTGAGTATGAAGTTGTTGCTATATATTTATTTTATAGCATTATTCACCGTTTAGTTCAGTTAAGGACTGAAGTAAGTCGATCAAGAATGCTTCGCACATTGCTGCTTCTGAGCTTACTTTCGTTTTACATTCATATTGTATTTTGTTTAATTTCATCTCCAATCCACATATTGAAGTTGAGCAAGCATGACAATAACCGATTGATGTTCTCAACTTTGTATGGCAAAAAGGATAAAAAGGCAAGCTTCAAACCTAACAAGCAAGAAGGTCCGACCAAAAGTGAAAAACAAGGCAAGGATGATAGATTCGATGCAATGACGAGGAAATTCATGTTCACCATTCAAAAGTTGAACAAAGTATTGCCAGATGGAAGTAGAACTATATTAAAGAACATAAACTTGTGCTTTTTCCCTGGTGCTAAGATAGGAGTAATTGGATCAAATGGTAGTGGTAAAAGTTCTTTGTTAAAAATAATGGCAGGTACATTGGTACATTTGCACAAATGTATTATAAAATCGGAATCATCTAAATTGTCAAAATACTTTAAAAGGTTTGGACAAACAATTTGATGGCACAGCAGTTCCAATGCCAGGGGCAAGTGTTGGATATTTAGCGCAAGAACCAACCTTGGAAGGCCGAACGGTGATGGACAATATTAACATTGCAGTTCAAAAAAGTCAATCGCTATTGGATAGATACACTGAATTATCAGCAAAATGCGCTGAAAATTTATCTAGTGATGAAATGGATAAAGTTATGTCAGAATTAGAGCAAGTACAATCCAGTATTGATGCTGGTAATTTATGGTGAGACTGGTGACATCAGTATTGAACATCGAATGTCATTGTTTGGTGTCTTTTGATAATAGGGAGTTAGATCGAGTGAAAGAGCGTGCAATGGAAGCACTAAGATGTCCTCCTGCAGATGCAGAAGTGCGTGTGCTGAGTGGTGGTGAAAGAAGAAGAGTAGCATTAGCTAAATTATTACTAGAAAATCATGATTTATTGCTGTTGGACGAACCAACCAATCATTTGGATGCAGAATCTGTCGCATGGTTGGAGAAATATTTATCTGATTTCAAAGGTTTCACTATTTATTTATTTTGATATTATACAGTACATTATTATCATTCCATTTATTGTCCTTAGGAACTGTGGTTGCAATAACTCACGATCGATATTTCCTTGAAAATTCATGCAGTTGGATACTTGAGTTAGATCGAGGAGAAGGAATCCCATATGAAGGAAATTACTCAGAATGGTTAAGTAAGAAACAAAAGAGAATGGAAGAAGAGAAAAGATCTGATGAAAGGTTAAAAAAGACATTAGAAAGTGAGTTGGAATGGGTGCGATCGAATCCAAAAGCTCGTCAAACAAAATCGAAAGCTCGTCTCACTCGTTATGAAGAGATGCTGAACACACCAGCAAGAGAGTCTATGGCTCATTCAACTTCCATTTATATTCCACCTGGACCAAGGTATTTATAATATCAATTATTTGAAATTTCAATAATATTTGACAATTTTTATCTGTTCATTTATTATTTATACTATTTATTTGCTCATGGAATCACTCATGCATAATTATTATAGACTCGGAGATGTTGTAATCGAAGCCAAAAATGTGAATAAAGCATTTTCTGAGAAGCAGTTGATGAAAGACATGAGTTTCACGATTCCACAAGGTGCTATTGTAGGTGTTGTTGGTCCGAATGGAGCAGGCAAATCTACTTTAATTAAAATGATTCTTGGGAAAGAAGTGCCTGACTCAGGTGAGAATAATATCAATAAATAAATTACCTTACTATTATATACTAGTAATGCAATTTGTGCCATTCCTCATTTCATTTATTTATTCATAATACTGTTAAAATAATGAAATAACAAGCTTATCATACATTATGATGATGAGCAGTTGATTTTTTTGGTATTATATAATGTATAAATAATACATGGTTACTTTGTTCCGGTTGACGTTTTCTATACAAATATTTTTTCGTTGAAAACTTGTATTTTTGTGTTGAAAACTGCTGGATAACATAAGGGGCCCATTTACAGAAGTTTTGTTTAGGACCCATTTATTTACAATATTTCAGCACTGGAACAAGACACATTTTCTCATCCAAACAAAATGATGTATTTAACTGAGGATGCAATAGAGGATTTATTTAATTATAATCATTATGATATTTTCTTATCTTTAAATAATTTATAATTATTATGATATAATAGGAACCTTTACTGTTGGTGAAACGGTGAAAATCGCTGTAGTAGATCAAGACAGAGATGGATTGGAAGGGACGCGGTCAGTGTATGATGAGATCACAGGAGGAAGCGACTTCCTTCAACTTGGAAGTGCAGAAATCAATTCAAGAGCTTATTGCTCTTGGTTCGGATTTAAGGTTTGAAATCGAAATGCTGCTCTTATCCACCTCCGAAGTGATAAGTTATATCATCAGAATTTATGTTTTTTATTATAAAGAATATTATTATAAATATTATCAATATAATTAACAATAATAAAATAATTTAATGTAAAAATAATGTAGAATTATTTCTGTAACAATTATCAATCAGTTTTGATATGATCCTATTATTCTTAATTATATTCCATTGATACATCATAATTTGATAATAATAATAAATATGTTAAAAAAGATAATTGCAATAATAATTATAAAAAATTATAATAATGTATACACTATTATTATCATTATTTTATAACTATTATCTCTTCTTTATAAATAATGTAAATATTATATACATCCACATTAACATCAAGGAAAGATATTGTTCTAGATCATCCAAATTGACGAGATGAAGAAGATCTCAGCATATGAACTGTAAACGGTTTCTTATGTGCAATTGGACTACTATCCACCAGCTGCAGTTGAGATTTAACTTTGAGCCCTAGTAACCAGTCATGAGCTAATAACTATAGTGATGAACATAAGCTACATTGCGTTTTTTATACCACGAAGTCTGTCAACAGCATTATTTCAGCAATAATAACGCAATGTAGCTTATGTTCATCACCATGGTTATTAGCTCAAGTGTATCCAAAGTTAAATCTCAACTGCAACTGGTAGTCCAATTGCACATAAGAAACCGTTTACAGTTCATATGCTGAGATCTTCTTCATCTTCTTCAATTTGGATGATCAAGCACAATATCTTTCCTTGATGTTAATGTGGATGTGTCAAGATGGACTTCTTCATTCTTGGCAAACTGTTTAGTGGTATATTATGCTCAGATGTGGTCGTCAAACTTAACTGTTGGGTGTTGACGAGGTATGCTTAATTAATTAATTATGCGATAAATTTGGTCTAATATTATTATATATGTGGTGTTATTTGGGGGTTGTTTTACCTTTGTTTGCCTTGTTTGCTCATAAGCTAACATAGGAAGAACTCCTAATTCACCTGTTATATAATATTTTAGATTTAGTTTAATCGCATGATTGATGAAATTATGTAAGCATAATTATACCTAGCAGTTAACTTGATTAAAACATTTCACTCAATATTTATTATTAGTTGGTATATCAATTATTATCATATTTATTACAGCTATACTTCACTTACTTGTCAATAGCCAAGCAGAACTAGCCCAAAGAAATAACACTATTATTATTATTATTTTATTATTATTATTATTTTATCATTATTATTATTATTGTTATTGTTATTATTATTATTATTATTTTATTATTATTATTATTATTATTATTTTATTATTATTCCTCTTATTTATAAATAATGTATATATTATATAATAATGTAAAAATATTATTATTCATTTTATTCGATGCCAACAAAAACAATTTCTTTAAAGCAAACTGTATATTGTATCAATTTATTTATTATTATTAAGTTTGAATATCTTTGTAAAATATAATTGCAATTATTATTATTGTTCATGATTATAATTTTTATTATGGTGTTGTGCAGGGAGGTGATCAACAGAAGAAAGTATCAGTGTTATCTGGTGGTGAAAGAAATAGATGTCAATTAGCTAAAGTTGTCAAGTCAGGAGCGAATGTGTTATTATTAGACGAGGTGACAATTATTATTATGCGTTCTTTTTCAATTATTATTATTTATATTATTACACAAATTATAATAATTATAAATCAACATTTATACAATTAATTATATTCTTTATTATTATTTCATAATCAAACTATATTATTATTATCATTATTATGATATTTCTTCATTTGATGGTCAACAAGTTTGAAAAAAAACATAAAACATACAATTATGCATAATTATAATTTTATGCAATTATATATTAATTATGATTATTAATATACATAATTATTATTTTGTGGCGTTATTTCGAATTCTGAACAAAATACTGATAATTTCTCTTATAATTTTTTACAATAATAATTTAATATTTTATCTTATTATTATTTAATATAATTATTCATTATTTGACAACCCCTTCCTCATTTATAGCCAACTAATGATCTTGATGTGGATACTATTCGCTCATTAGAAGAAGCCCTTCTTGATTTTGGTGGATGTGCTTTAGTCGTGAGTCATGACCGTTACTTCTTAGATCGCATCTGCACTCATATTCTGGCGTATGAAGGGGACAGTCAGATCAAGTTCTATACTGGTAATTATCAGGATTATGAAGCATGGAGAAAAGAATCACTTGGAAATTCATCGCCTAAGCCAATCACATATGCTCCATTAGTATCATTGTAATCATAATATTATTATTTATTATTTTTTAATTATTATATTATTATATTATTATGTATGGTATCATGAATCATATCATGATATTATCATGTGAGAATTATTAATAATTATCATATATTTCATAATATTATTTTTATGATTTATTTCAAATGATTCCAACCTCGGGATGATTCATTCATTTATCCATCATAGATTATGTACGATTCTATTCTCTCTGGCAATAATGTAAAAAAATAATGATGATAATAATAATAATATTTTAGTTAATTTATTAATTAATTAATGAAAAATATTAAATATACTTATTTTTGTAAAGTATAATATAGTTATGCCATATGACATGCTAGATGTGCATCTCATAATCACATTATATCATTTTATGATGTCTTAATAAAGACAGTTTTAATGTCATAAATATAATAATATTTTATTGAATTCAAAAATTTTAAATTAATTATTATTTTTTAATTTCATAATATAATAAATATGATAGTTATTTTATGTTATGCTTAATCTATCAAAATTACTTGAGTTTTATCAATGATGTGTTGAAGCGCAAGGTATATTATTAGGGTTCATCCATTCAGCAAGGGTGGATATAATAATAAATAACGGTATTCCATAAAGAGTTTTATAAAATTTTATCATAATTTCAACAATACATTATTTTAATGTTTTAGATTTTATTTAGAATAGCCAATTGCAAAAGTAAATTAATACAAACTTGTGTGATAATATCCGATACTTGCCCCTGTTTGTTACCAACGAAAATAATGTCTTATATTAAAACAATAAAAAAAACACTTTTTTTAAAAAAAAATCTTCCTAATATTCATAAAACTGAAACTTGAAACCAGTCAGAGTATTTGAACCGGACTCAAGCATTCAAGCCGGAATGGAGCAAATATCAGACATTTTAAAAAGTTAGTTCTTTTTTCAGAACCGCAATCATCATATTACAAATGATGAACTCTAGAGGACAAGTTGTTCTAGAAAGGGGGCTTTGCAAAATGTTGTGTTTGGATATGGAGCCCCCTTTTCGTAATAATTCGTCAAGTTAATCAAATTTGACTGGTGCCCAGAAAAATAAAATGTGTAATATGATGATTGCGGTTCTGAGAAAATAGCTAACTTTTTGTTAGGTATGATATTTGCTCCATTCCGTCTTGAATACTTGAGTCCGGTTCAAATACTCTGACTTTAACAATAAATTAATTAATCATAGTCATAAAATTAATAAAATGATTCGCAGCACGATTGTGTTCAACCAAGCCTGAGATTAGTAGAGGAATTCGTCGTGACCATGCTTCAAGCTTCTCTGACAAACATTGGGAAGCATCCACCATCGATAATAATCCCCCTTAGTCAAAGTGAAGCGGAGTTTATCCGTCACCTATCTCACATCTCACATCTCACATCCAGATTATGATGATATTATCCCCAGGATGGAGACTCTCCTCTTGATGTATATGAAGTAATAAAGCTTTATTGATAATAGAAGATTTAGTTTATATATATTATAAACAAGTTAATATAATTATAACATTATTATAGAAGAAGATCATAGGACCACCCCATTAGGATATCTTTAGGAGACATCTTATATTCCACAGTCGGTACAATATGTGAGTTCAAGTAGTTCAAGTCTAATATTAATTATTTTCATGTTTTAAGTAGAAGTCATGTTGGTTTGATTGACATCAATCATATTCATTACTATTGTATTGAATTAGAAATTGACATAAAATAATGAACAACAAGCTAAATATAATAATAATTATTATTATAAATTAATATGAAAACTATCTGTATCTAAAACAGAATTCGAAATAATAATAATAATAATAATAATTATTATTATTATTATTATTATGTTTTAAGAGATATTTGATCTTTTATTTTCTTAATTATTAATAATAATAACAATAATAATAATAATAATAATAATAATAATAATAATAATAATAATAATAATAATAATAATA
>VKHH01006699.1:0-16286 GCA_015144975.1 Epipyxis sp. PR26KG | reverse complement strand
TTTGTAGCTTTTTCCTCTTGTCTAGTTGCACCTTTTTGATTTGCTCCGTTAATTTTTATTAATTCATTCATTCATTTCATATTAAAATCACTACTTTTTATCGTTATGCGTTACACATTATACTGTAGTTACCGGTATATACTTGTATTTATTTATCACTTATGATACAGTATATATTATACATATACTATATATTGTAGTATTCAACGATAAATTCGACAGCATTTGAGCTGAAACTGAAATCCAAAATAATTTCACACTTCATAAATAAAATGATTCGAACAAAGTTGTTATTGACTTCATCAAAAAATGCTTATAGATCCCGATCTGAATTCCAATTATATTATTCAATGTCAAAATATTCCACAACTGTACTGAAATCTTCATATTTACGGGAAAAAATGATCGTTGACAGTCAAGTGACAACACAATATATTCGACGACTATCATCTTCAGATGGAGATAATAACAAAAATGATGATATTAAACCTAAAATTGATACGTCAAATGAATTGGATGATTTAAAATTACAATTATCATTTCAAGATCCATTTAATCGATTAATCAAATCAAATTTCTTCTTATCAAAAGAAATTCTTGAAGAATACAACAGATTAATTTCTTTAAATGTTTTATCAACGAATCCAACTTATGGTTCTATTTTGAATAGATTTATATTATTTGATGATCTCCAAAATCCTCTGTTAAAAAAATATAATTTTGATCCGGTTGATTTTATGGAAGGTGCAAATGAAGCTTTCAAACAAATATTTACAATCTTCAATTCGATCGAATTAAGTAATTTTTCAAAAGGGAATATCCAAGAATCATCAAAAGCGGAATTAATAAAATCTGTGACGGTACCTAAGATTCATGACACTGTATTTGAAGCATTAAAAGGCGCGAAATTTGTGACAATGTTAAAAGATTTTAAGATAGTTAGTAATTTCATTGAAACAATCAGTACAGATATTATCACAAAAGAAAATGATAAAAGTATCCGATATCCACAAGGAAGTGTTGTAGCGTATGTTACAGTGAATTTTATAGTAGTTGAATCTTATATTTTCAAAAATAGAGATTTATTATCATTATTGCCTGATGATGATGATGATAAAACTATTGATCGAACTGTTTCTCATATGTGGACTTTTGAATCATGTATATCAGGTCATAAAGAAATGGATTGGATTATTTGCAAAATTTAATTTTCCTTTAGATTACTTTGTGTTAGGAACATTGCTTAGTCTTAGTCTTGCGTTATTATATGATATGATTTGATCTATTTCATTAAATTTTAATAATATGATATGCTAGATACAGCACATTATAATGAAGAATTTAATTCTTGATTACATTTTAGAGTAACTGTAAATTAATACAGTATTAATATATTTTAAATTTGTTCGAGCTTTGTAAATCATGAAAGACAAGTTTACTGATGTTATCTTAAGCCAATATGAAATTTAAATAATACAATAATTACGTTAAAAAGTGAACGATATATATATCATAATTATGAACATACCAAAATTTAGTAAAATTATAAAATAATTATAAAAATTCTAAGTTGAGGAAAGTGCTTTTTCTATTATCAGATCTGTTTGTAGTATACTTCGTTTGAAACCAACATATGGTTCTCTAGTATTATCTTCAATGAGAATATCTTGAGGAAATGCAATACCTATTCCAAAGAGACCACTTGAATAATGAGTATTATTTTCATTTCCTTCAAAAGGAATATCGATTTCACCAGTGATTTTATCATATTTTAATAATATATCATTTTCTAAAATATTTCCATTTGAAATAATTGTAGGTGTTATTGGTGTATTGCATATTGTTTGAAATCCTAAAGCAAATACACAATCTGTTATATCATATAATTGTAAATATTCTTCAAAACTCATCTCGTCTGTTATCCTACACAATATTATTATATAAAATATAAGATAATAAATAATAATACAAACAAATCAAAATTATTATTACTTGATTCGTTTAATGATTGAATCATGTTCTAGTAAAGTGAATTTTTTCGCCCAATTTCCAACTGGGCCTTTTAATCCTGTTCCAACATACCTATAATAATATAAAGTATAAAAATAAAGATAATTAAATTTTGATTTAATAATATAATACGTACAGTAGTTTGGATAATTGTATAATTGTGTTGTCTTACGATAATTCTTACTTTTGCCAACCACCTATTGTGGTATGCATAAATCGCAATTCTGATCGATAGAAATTAACAATATTTTTAAATCCACTTTCTTCAAGATTTTTAAGAATTAACATTGCAGTATGACTACCCCCAAATACAGCCCATTTTGATATATCAGTATTTTTATTTGAATTTGCTAAGTTTTGACAATAAATTGGATCTACGAGTGAATCCAAGTGATGCACTGTAGGCACTATTTTATTGTTACAATTGAATAGAGAGTTGGTTAAAACAGGAAATATAGGTTCACCACCACTCGCAAATATTACAAAATTGCACAAAAAATGAATAATTTTAGTATCATCAGTAGCTTCCGATTGAAGTCTGATTGAAACTAGCCATTCCTGTTTGCCAGTCTTATGCAGTTCTTGCACATTCCCTTGGATGCATTGAACGGACTTCTTCAATTCTTCCGTTGCATCTTCAATTGCATCCAAGAAATAACCTAGTTTTGCGCATTCTTTGCCATTTAAATCTGATAATACCAACTCATCCTTTTTCCTTCTTCTTGAAATTTGATTTTGTTGAAACTTGAAAGAATCACACAGAGCAAATGCACTGATCAAATCTTCAGTGGTTGTATTTGCTGGAACATTTCGATACTTTCCCATTCTTCCACAAGAGAATGATGGATCTATCCAGAGAACTTGATTTGACCCAAAAATATCAACCAGCCGACCTACAGATGCTATACCGCATGGACCTGCACCAATAACTAACCACTTCTGCAGCATTCCACAACAGCCCCAGCTATAATAATAAGAGTCTACAGATTTGTTATCAATGAATTAATTAATGAAACGTTTCTTCTATCAATTAATAAGAAAAGCTTGGAATCATTATAGTTATCGGATTGTTCGATTTGCTCATCATGTCATGTATCATGTATCATATTGATTCATTGATTCATGAATTATGATTCGTGTAACACTGTACCTGTTCATTTTTCCAAGTTCCAATAGAAAAATATTCAATATATAAATATCCAACAATTGAGTCACGGGATTGTTGGTTTGTGGTTTGCTTTATTGAGTATTCATTATTATTATTTTATTTTTTGAAGTATTACCGGTACGGAATGGAAGTTAACTGTTCATTTCTAGTCGTTTCGTTGCAAGCAGAATTATAATGCAAATTTAAGAAGGCTCAAATGAGTTGTGCCTACATGATTACACAACGGTTGATTATACTGTAACTTTACCAGTGGCTAAAAAAATAGGGGGGGGGATATTCGTCTTCTTGCAGATATTTATTATTTATCACCTTTATATCCACATAATAATAACATTGGATGTTTTACTGTGGTCGCAAAAATATGAAAGCAATAAAATTGTATGTTGCCCCAGTAAGACATTTTTTTTGTGTGCATTATCGATCATTCTCTTCTAACGACAACAAAAATGGTGAGCAGGATGATGAAAATGTGATAGCCACCTATGAAAATAATAATAAACTAATTCCCCAAATCAAAAAAATACTAAAATATTGGAGTAATCCAGTTGACCCCAAATTAATTGGTATCGATCCAAATGGAACATTCATCGAAAAATTCTTATTAAATGATCATTTGCAGCATCCATTGTTAGAAAAATACAAATTTGATCCAGTAGATTTTATAGTTGGAGCAAATGCAGCGTTTCAAATTGTTTATGAATCTTATAATTCTAAAGATTTTATAGATTTTGCAAAAGACCAATCTTCTATCAAAATGCCAGCAGCTGCAGAAATATTGAATGAAGTTCTTCATCCAAGCATATATGCTGAAATGTTACATGCTACGAAGTATTATGTGGAAAAGCAGAAATCAGATTATGTTCTCGAAAATATAAAATGTAATACCTTTTTATATAATATAAGGATTGCCTTAATAACTGAAGAAATGGAAACCACACGATTGAAATATGAACCAAAACTTCTAAAGACTGTGAAAGATTTTCAAAATGCTTATGAGTTTATGGCTACTATTTTGAAAAATCAAAATCTGTCTGCAGATTTGGAAACAATAGAACTATATCAGCTTTTTATGAAGCATGATATTGCTTATCCCATAGGAAGTGTTGTTGCTAGAATTAAAGTGCGTTATCAATTACATGAAAATAATTCCATGAAAGATCTATTCCCTTGCATGACGAGATCGACATTTAATCTTGATGCCGTAAATCAAATGACTAATATATGGACTTATGAAGGTTGCATATCCGGTCATACTGAGTTAAATTGGAAAATAATAGGTGTTTAGGATTTGCATTTTTTTTTCATTATTACTTTTATTGATAGAAGTATCCTAATATCACTTTACTTCTACAATAATGTATTTTCTATTTACTGTAAGTCCATCATTAATTAATCCGTTCACTATTATCGTATAACCTCCTCGGTATACGATAGTATAAAAAGAGTCATGATATTTATTTCTATTCCATTACATTACTCACAATTAATCATAATAAATATTTGTATAAAGTTTAGCCTATTTAAGCTACTAAATTAAGTCTTTCTTCATAGTTTATTTCTTTTCTTATAAGTCATTACTTATAATATTTATTTCATATTGATTGTGTGTAGTAACATATATGTAATAACAAAAAAATCTTCAGTTATTTGTTATACAATTACCGGTATCACGAATCCGATAAAATGTGAATGTGTCTTGGTTCAAGTCGTTTGTTTTAAAGAATAAAGTGAATGAATGAATTAACTGAGCAAATCAAATCAAGTAAATCTGTAAATCTAGGTAAGAGGAATAAGAAATTTATATATATATATATATGAAAAAGATTCAAAAAAACTAGAGCTTCCAGCCGTGGCCGGCGCCGCGGCGCCGGCGTAGCGCCGTCTCAAAATGGCGGCGGACGGCGGTAGAGCCGGCGCCGCCGGCGATGACGGTTTCATAGAGCAAAGCTGGATTTTATTGACCGCCGCGGCGCCGCATTTCCAGCGCCGCGGCTTTAGCCACGCCCGAAACCGGGGTATCACCGGAACCGGTGCTTCTTATACCGGGATTTACGTGAATATCACGCCGGCGCCGCGGCGGGACGGCGCTGACACCCACGGCTGGAAGCTCCAAAAAAAACGTATTCATCCATTTATTCAAGATTTTCATCATTTGTGGTCCTGCTGTCTACCTTCACTTCCCACTTCGGCTTTGCAACCTCCACGTGTATTCATGTCCTGCTCCCTTTTAAATGTCTTATCAATATCCTGGCCTTGACGATCCAATGCTGCTGATGCTGATACTAAATACGTACTGCTGTCCCTGCTGCATTGTACCAATGCTACGTCCAAAATCTCCCTTTTTTCTTTTTTTTGAATAATGATTGAGTCGAAGAAGCTAGAGCTTAAGAGGGCTCTCCGTTATGTTTTCTAGCTTGTTCCTCTTAATTCCTATTCATTCATTCATTCATTTGATTTGCTCATCACATTCATTCATTTAGATGGGATGAGACATCAATAATATTTGTGTAACTTAACTTGATAAGATCGAGCAAAACCTCTATAGTAACTTTACTACCAAACCGCAAAACATATTTCTTATATTTAAACAATGACAATTCGAGATTCGAGGAATTCTGAGAGTACTATTATATTCTGTCTAAATACTATGTTTACTTTTCAACCAAATTTGAGGTCAATTTTGTGGTTGAAATCGTTCTAGTACAGTACATACAAGTGATTTAACAATTTGACAATGCCATCTTATATTTTTTATGCCATTTACTGTAGTTGTTTCGTTCGTTGTTTCTATTCTTGACTTCTAATATTCTGAAAGGCTATAAAATATTTATGAAATTTGTACAGTTTCAATTTCTATTGTCTCCTTTCATTTTTCTTATATTTGGTTGTTTTCACTCTTCTTCTCGATAAAATTATCATGCTTGGTTTATTGGTATCAATAATTTTATAATTTTGTTATTATTATTGTTTCATTTATTGCCTGATAAAAAATTTACAAGCAGGAGTGCAGGTAATCCCTATCTCTTTTATCAATTTTATGGCACATATTTTAATAGGTAAAGCACAAACTTGGCTTTTTTTAAAGTATTATTTTAACAGCTTTATTTTATGACTACATACTTATGTTGAATGAGGACTTCCTGGAGTTGGATCCACAATTGCTAACATTAGCAATGGGATTAATGCTGTGAATGGAATAGTTAAAAGCGATGAAAATCCTAGTGTTTGGACGTTGGCAAATGGATCGTGGCTTGTTGGAATATTGCGACGATTAGTTGTGTGTCCATATTACGTTACTTTAACAGATAAAGTTCTTAATGGTACTGTGAAATTTCGCTTGTTTTGGCAATCATGGGCATCAGTTAGACAATTATTTGATTGTTCGTATTGTTGAAATGCGTCCCGATAATCCTCCTCCTATGATCAATTGAGGGACATTCGTGATAATAAATATGGACGTCCTTTGTATGGGAATAATTCTAGGATTGACTCTTTAGTTCAGCTGAAGTATTTGCTACAATTTCCGAGTGGTGACCAAGCACGGATACTAAAATATGGAAATTAAATAGGAATGAGTGAAGATGCAAATAACATAAAGAACATGTGTTGATTTTCATCATCAATCCTGAGTGAATCAATAATTTCCAATTCTTTCGTGTCCCTAACGATCTGAAATGCTTCTACATGACAAATTTACCAATAAGAAGAGCGAAATTTGTAGAATAGTACAATCTCATTACTAATAAGGTAGGAAATTAGGAAAGTAGGAAGGGAATCTTAATAAGAAGAAGCAATATTTATGGGTCTATTATTATTATGGCAACATATAAGTATGTGGGAAACAAAAAATCATGATTAAATGAATCTAGTTGATCTTGCTTAATTGATCTTAAAGTGAGGTTTGCTTTCATTTGTTTGACATATCTCAACTAACAAATACAATATCAGTTGACAAAATTTATTGTAAAAAACTAAATGAATATTATTTCGCAAGGTAACTTTATTGTCAATTTCGATATGAAGATAGAAAATCAGAATATACAAACAATCAATCTTATGATACAATTAAAACAATCCAATTAAAGTACATTAAACGAACAAACTAATCATGCAAACTATTTAATAATAGAAATACTCGAACGAGCGATTTCTTTTAAGGGGTGGGAATTATATAGTTTTTCGAATTTCCTTTTGAAAATATTCATAATTTTGGTAATTTTCAGCATACCACATCGGACATCATATTATACCTAAAGTATATATAAATCAAAGAAATTTGTTTCATAATAGTTAGATGAAATGATGAGTGGTTACAATAATGTGTAGCCTAATTTAATCGTTACGCAATTTTATCATTATAATAATTCTATATAATAATAATTCTTTTTTAATTCGAAACAAGAAAAATATTTTTATTATTATAGAAATTAAATTATTTCAATGAAATTATTTATGATAATTTAGTCTATGAGAATAATCTATTATAATAATTTTAATAAATCAATTATAATTTTTCCTTCATCAATAATACAGTATATCTTTTCAAATAATCTACTCTAAAAATCAACTTTTATTTTATTTACAAACATTTGTTTAATATATTAACATTTTATTAAATTCATGAATTTACAAAATTTTGTATATTATAATAATAACACAATGATTCAAATAACAGATCCTGTAATTAAATCAAGCAGCAAAAATGAAAAAGCAGAACCAAATAATAAACCTGTACTTAAACTAAAAATCATAATAGTACCCGCCAATGATGATTCTTCCGGTTTCACTAAAGTTGGTCCAAACATCATAGATAAATTAGCAATATATCCATTTGTAAAAGCATACAAAATAATAATAATTAATGGTATATAATCATTATTAAATAAAATGGGAATATTTTTTGATGAACTATTAATATTACAAAATATTAATAATATAGGAAATATAATACGAATAATTGCTGGAATCCAAATAGTAGTAGGTGTAATAAAAAGTATTGTAATTGATTGTGATTTTAATTTTTCAGCAATTATTCGACCAAATAAATCACATATACTCCATATTAAAAATATTAGTGGTACCCAAAGATTATTATAAATAGATTTATTACTAATACAATATTGAGTTGATTGAACTAATGAAACAATGGATGGATAAGCACATAAACTTATTCCATAAGTAAAAAATACAGAAAATGCAGGTATTTTTATTTTATTTAATACTTGTTTTATTTCAATTTGAGTTGATTTTATTGTTGATTCAATAAAATCATTTGAACGAAAGGATAAGTTGAATAAATCAATGGAGACATCACCTGCTTTACTATTCATTTTACTATCTTTTGATATTTCACGACTATTATTATTACTATTATTATTTTCAAGATCAATATTTTTTGGTAGTGTAAATATAGTATCTACACCATAATTACTAGATGTAGAATTAGAGTTCATACGTGTAGGTGACATTACAGAATTATTACTACTAGGATAACTTTCATTCGTATGGTTAGCACTTGAATTTTGTTCGGAATGATCATATGCAGAATCAGCTAATATATTACTCTCATCATCATCATTTATCATAACGGAAGGTATATCAGATAATTTATCTGATTTGAATTGTAACGAATCAGATCGTGACTGATTATTATCATAATTTGTATTATTATCAATAATTTTTGTATCTTTTATTATTATTGAATCTTTATTTTGTTTTAATTTGATATAATTTTTTATATAATTTAATTTCATTAATGTGATGAAAAAAATTATACAGAATGCTAATACAGCAGTTGACACGGAGAAATAGGCAAATGCCGCATAATTTATTTTATAATGATCATTACAATTAGAACCATGTAACTTTCGTTCATTGCAATTTATATGATTTGGTGAAGAAGCTGAAGTTGTAAAATTTACAAGTGAAACAAAAAATCCAGCTAATGCTTGTCCAGTCATTAATGCTGAAGTATTTTTTGAAGGTAAAATGCCACTCAAACCAAATAAACCACCGTTCATTACTGAGCCAACCAAACCACTTACAAATGTTGCACATAGTGTCAAAATAAATAATAAAGTTGGATCAAATGATTGAATAAAAACAGCAACAGTAATCAAAAAGAATAATATTGTGTTGATTAGAATTGGAATTAATACTTTTTGGGTAGTTGTAATTGAATTATTGTATCGTATCACAAACAGTAATCCTATAGGTTGTGCAAGATTATAGGAAACGGAAAAGAAACTTTCAAATGATAATGAAAATACGCTTTTGCACAATCTTTCAGCAAAATACGTTTGTGCAGTAATGAATGCATACCAAGGTAACAAAGAACCAATTCCTAAGAAAAAGAATAAGGTGTATGCCATCATTTTCTCTGATTTAAAAGCTTTACGTTCATTAACTGAATTTAAAGTTTCGTAAAGCAAATCCTCATATTGTCTACTATTTTCCACACTATCATTATGGCCGTCATGATTCAGATCTTTTTGCAAAGGATTCATGATTTTAGAAGAAATCGATTCAAGAATGGGCCAATATTAATGATCGCTCTTACACCTTTATAACAATGAATAAATGCTTTATTTTAAATACGAATAACGGATAACCAACAAACCAATATAAAGTTACTGTCCTTATTGCTTATTGAGTATCTAGTTGCTAGTTGTAGTATCAGTATCTTTTCTTGAAAATCTAGGGGTGGTGCGTATCGGCAATCCTCAAACCCCCCTACTACTAACTTTAAATCTATTGTTAATTTTAAAGATTAAAATGAATTAATTTTTATTGAAAAATGAAATAAATTTTAATTTAAACCAATTTTAAATGGAGATTACTTTTAGTCAATATGAGTGACGTTTTGATTTTGATGACCGATAAAAAATTAAAAGTGATGGTCGACCGGTTGTCATTCAATTACAAATTGCTATTATTGATACAATACCAAGGTAATTTTCCTTTTCAGAAATAAGCGCAATGAGTGATTTGAAAGAAATTACATTGACAGAAGTTGAAAAGGTAATGCCAAACAAAAAAGTTATGTTTTTTCTTTTTTTCTATTGATCTATTGTTACAATTTACATTGTTCCACCATTAACATATTGTACTGTACTCTCATCTAATCCAAACATATAGGATTTAAGTTGTTATCAGTGAAAGTTTGATATGTTGTGTGCTTTAAGGTTGAGTCTTTTCTTAAACATCATTCCTATACTAATTAATAAGTTACTGTAGTAGAATTTTTTATTTTCGAAATCAACTTATGACACTAATCTTGCTTTTAATTGCCTTATTATGTAATTTCATCGGATATATGCTTATTGCTATTTCTATTTTCTCAGCACAATACAGAGAAAGATTGTTGGCTGATAATTGGCAATGAAAAAACAGGTTTGACATTATATTCATAATATGTTTATATTGAATTGAGAAGAACTTAACCGCGACAATAATAATACAGGTGGATCCTTTGTGTACGATGTAACAAAATATCTTGATAATCATCCAGGTGGACCTGAAATCATGGTTGAATTTGGAGGTACATTATAAATCTTCATATTAAAATTCTAAATCAAGCATTATCTAATTTATTGTTAACAACTTTAGGAAAAGATGCAGATGATATGTTTGAAGATATTGGACACTCAAGTGAAGCACGAGCTACAATGAAGAAATATTTAATTGGTAAATTTAAGGTGAGTAAAATTATTTCTTATTATTTGAAATGTTGATAATTTTATTTTACATTTTATTTTAGGAGGATCCAAATGGTCCAGCGAAAGTGAAGAAAGGCGCCTCAACTGTAATAAAGTCATCCGGAGGATTGAATCCATATGCTGTTTTATTGCTTGTAATAGCCATCGCTGTAGGATATTATTTCTCTCAAATGAAATAAAATAGGAGTAAAATACATTTAAAGAGGTGTTGTATTAAAAATAGAGAAACTTCATGCAAATGCTCATATATATCATTTATCACCATCATCATTATAAACAAAATTAAGTAAAATATTCAATAATTTTTATTTGATTAATACCAATCTACTAAAAGTAAAATATAAAATTATTATATTGAAAAATCTACTTATTATTCATCGGATATATAAGTCTCTTTGATTCTGTCGATTAATTCAAATCGAAGCTGTAATTGCTGTTGTTTGTCCTCATCTGAATCATTCATCCACATAGGTAAGAGTTTTGTTGAGGGTATCATAAATAAGCTCATGCATTTGCTGTTTTTGTATGCATTATCTGAATCAGTGCAAAGATTTAGAGCAAAATAAAATTTTGTTGACTTGAATGGAAATAAACAAATATTATCAAATTTACATAATTGGTTTTTCATAGCATATTTATTATCAATTTCACAATCGTTTTCTAAGTTGTGAGATGAGGCCAAAATAATGTTTACAAATTCTTTGGAAAGGTCGTTTTTGTTTTCATTCGAAGGTGACTCAAATGACATATTTATCTTATTATTATCAATATGTTTTTCTTCATTCATATGATCATTTCGATTAAGCTCTTGATAAAAATTATTTTTCAGAAATTCTTTCTCATTTCTGGTTGGGATGATGTCACTTTCATTGTCTGAATGAAGTACAGAATGACCATGTTCCATCACATCAAACTTTGCTGAAGCTTTCGAATTAATAATATCATTTTTTTCATCTAATAAATTATATTTTTTTCCAATGTTAAGACCAGAAATATTGGATATTTTGTTGGTTGTAACTTTTCTAAGCTTACGATTTCGTAAGAATTCATTCGTGGTTTGTCCTTTACTTATTAGTATGATATGAAAGAGTTGTAATGTTCCAACTGTAATTAAAATACTTATTGACCACGAAATCATTATTATAATACCGATTATTCTTAAATAATATTGATTTGTTGCCCAGCCTATTATCCATCCATATAAAAGTAATAATGTGTTCCATAAGATATACAAAGCGCTAATATTAACGGATGATAAAAAAAGAAAGAAAAAGTGATAATTTCTTATTCCAATACAGTTGCCTGTCCACTGAAATTTTAATGCATAAAATAATAATATTTATAATATATTTATAATCAGATTAGTATTTTTGCACGTACCGGACAGTGATGATCAAATACTTCAACGCAATTATCACAATATTTACAGTGTCGTGCACGGAATGATCGAGATATACTGCATATTGAGCAATAGTTTTCTTTTAAGCGAGCGCTCTCAATTTTGATGATGCAATACTGATAGTGTTCTCTTCTTGGTAGTATACCAGGTTCCGTGAATCCAGTAACGAACAATGTTACAACACAAAATCCGTAAAGAATTATTGGAACAATATAATTATATTTTGAGTGATAAAATGGTGCGATTATAATTCCAAAAAATGTCCAAGTTAATAAGATCAAGCAAAACGTTATGTAAAGTTGACCGAAATTTGCTCCTGTCATAAAAATGCCACCGCAAAAGAATGTATTTTTCCCTGCAATTAAATTCAGCTAGAATTATTACTGTATTTTTGCAGTTTAAGTTAATTCAGTATTGTATTACTGTACCTTTCCAAGATTTATAACGTGGCTGGTTCTTTTGTTGCTGTTGTAATGTAGAGTGTTCATGTGAAAGAATTTTGCTGAAACTTGTGTCAATTGAAAGAGGCATAATCTTAGTTATTGGATTTAAGTTGAACTACAACACAATTGAAAAGGCAGAATATCAATATCATGCGAGAAATGCGATACGGGATAGAAACAATGATTTTTTCCACGAGTGTTGCGCCTGTAAAAGATACTTCATATCAAAATCTTACCTTTTATCAAACTACAGAATATCCTAGTTCTTAGGTTCAAGTTATAATATTGATACAGATTAAATGATAAAATCTGGTACATGCCGCATGTGTGTTAAAATATTTTGATGGACAGGTTCGCGTCTTAATACAATCAATTCTACTTCATCTTATTTGTGTGGCTTTCGAACTTTCAGATTTTTAGATACAAAAACTTGATTAATCAGCTTACAATATCAATTATCAAAGATGATGAAAAGTTATCTAAGATTTGAACCAAAAAGTCGTTTTGGAATAATTACTTCCTCTTCCTGTAATGTTCGATACGATTCAAGTGGATTACTGGCTATTACTTCAGGTTAACTACCACCCAATAAGATATTTAAATGTTTTATGTATTTATTATTTTTCATAAGTTCAAACAATTTATACTCTTGAATTTTACTGTTTTTTTTTATTCATCATAATCATAGGTTTAACAGATGTATTAGTTCATAATATTCGTCAAGCTTCAATAATATCAGTAATAGAAGGTGAAGATAGTAATTATCCTTACTCTCTGGCAAGTGAAATCAGCGTAATTGAAATATCTCCTGATAAATCAAAATTAGCGACTGGTTACTCGAATGGTGAAATAAAAATTCACAATTATATCAATAAGGCAACATTGGTGACATTGCGAGGCCATCGTGGATCTGGTGTATCTTCATTAGCATTTGATTCTCAAGGCATATTACTAGCCTCAGGAGGAAATGATTGCGATATCATCATATGGGATTTGGTTTCATTTACTGGAATATGTAAATTAAGAGGACATAAAGATTCCGTCACAGGATTATGCTTCGTTCAAAGAAACGGTTTCACTCAACAAAATTTGTTAGTTTCTGTATCGAAAGATACTCTGATGAAGGTATTTTCTCTCACATTCTTTCGTATTGTTAATTATCATCACATCAAATACGTGTTTGTTAACGATAGGTTTGGGATATAGATACAAGATATTGTTTGCAAACTATAGTTGGTCATAGATGCGAAATTTGGTCACTTGCAGTCGTTCAAACGAGTATAACTGTTGATGATGGAGAAGTACAAGTGGTAACCAAGATTTATACTGGTTCTGCAGACGAGTTCATCAGAGGATATATCGTTTCTAATAACAAATCAGATAATATTAATGTAAATGATTCAGAAGTTATTTTAGAATATTTTGGTTCAATTGTGAGACAAACAGGAGGGAATGATCCTTGCATGAGTTTAACCGTTAATTCTAATAAAAACCTGTTAGCAGCACAATCCAACGGGAAAACTATTGAGGTAATTTGATGTTGTTCAAATAATAATATGAAAAAATATTATTAAAAACGAATTGTTATTTTCCTATTTTAGATTTATAGATTTCGATTACCAACCGAAGTGAAGAAGAAGATTAAGAGGAGATTGAAACGATTGCAAGATAAAAGCAATCCTTTGATGATTGTTGATGAGGAAAATATCAAAAATGAAGATGAAAATAATGATTTGAATAGTTTCGACAAAACCATGTCTGACACAGCTCTAACAGATGCTGACTCAAGCGCAGAATCTTTTCAAGGAAATTCGTTGAAATCTGCTACATTATTTGATGAATTAGAATTATTGCATACGATTCGATGCATGAGTAAAGTGAGAGGATTTGATTTTTGTCCATTAATTAATCAAGATGGACATCATGTGAAATCGTTAGTAAGTCTCATGAATAACACACTTGAAGTTTACCAAATACCGCTAACTAAAAATAATACGGATTTGGATTCAAATTTGAATGCACCTTCAAAAATATCTATTATTGATTTAAATGGACACAGGTAACACACAACCCATTATTATTGCTATTAATATTAATATTTTCAATAATATTCATTCTTTTTTATTGTTAGGTCTGATGTGAGATCGATTGCTTTATCAGGTGATGGGCTTACAATTGCAAGCTGTAGTAGTGAGAGTGTTAAGGTACGTATATTGCATGTATCACTTGGCTTATGTCATTAGTTTACTCTTCAATAGCTAATGTTTTTGGAAAATCGTGGTCCGTTCATCTCAACGGAAAGTCGTCTTTCTGGATAAAAATAACTTCTTGATAAAGTTAAGATTTTTCTGGATCCACAATCACCGAATTAGTATACTAAAATTGCATCAGAACCATCGCGGTTTGGTTTGTTGGTTTTCTTCCATTATTCCACCTAATTCTTGCTAAATTGATTATCAGAAAGAGTTAAAACTTTTTCTAGAATCGGAATCATCATAATTGTTGCCAAATGTTATCTCAGAATTCCAATTGGAGTTACTGTTTCATTGTTTTAAACTGAAGTGATAAAAACTAAATCTGGTTTTCATCCATTAGTACATCTAGACGTATTGTTAAAACCATAAAGTAAATCCAATTTTTGAGCAAAAATTTATCTTGTATTTCATAGTTTCTAAAAAAAGTTCTAACTTTTTTAGCAGTAGTAAAATACACGATTTCTCAGAAAAAGTATCAAACCAAAAACCAAACCACGAACGCGTGCTATAAATGGATACACTGAAGAAGTTATTAAACATGGGGGACTTTGAGATTAAAAATCCTTTCCTCTAATAACTTCTTCAGTGTGATTCCATTCATAGTTCTAGTGCAATTATAGAAGACTAATTCGATGATTGTGGTTCTAAAAAAATTGTTTACTTTGACAAGAAGTTATTTTTTAGCCGAACAGACGAGAGATGACCACGATCCAATGTTTTTCTCTATTATACTTGATAATTTTTTATTATGATTTGTTAGATTTGGAATGCGAAGAGTCACTTATGTATTCGCACATGTAAAGTAGAAGGTTACTGTATCTCTATGGAGTTCGCTCCAGGCTCTAGATATGTTATTGTTGGAACGAAAGAAGGGGTTGTGCAAGTATGTTATATCATTATATTGAATATCAACTGTAACGAACATAATTTGGATTGTTTCATATCATATCCATGATGAGTAGTGATCTTGTCCTTTAAATGACAAACGATTGCTTTAGTTAAACTCATGGGAAATGACTGTTATTTCATGTTCAATCATACTGGTGATTCGCCGTATACTTATTATTACTCAGAATCGTTTATGTTGAGCAGCATTATTTACAACACTAAAATCACTTCCGCATTCTATAATAATATAACAATGTTAAGATTATTAATTTGCAATATTAGATAATTGATACATCATCTGGTGAAATCGTGTTTTCAAATGAAGCACATGAAGGATGTGCAGTGTGGTCCATTGCAGTTCGTCCGGATGGAAAAGGTTTTATGACAGGAGGTGCTGATAAGATT
>VKHH01006698.1:3534-16292 GCA_015144975.1 Epipyxis sp. PR26KG | reverse complement strand
AAAGAATTATTTTCATTCCATTCATTCATTGTGATTTATTGTTATTATGATATTATCTAATCAATAGACAGAGGGATTAAAATCATATTAACATCTCAATGCCATCATTAAAACTTTAGAAGCTATTTGTTATTTGCTACAAACAATCATTTTAAGTTGATGAATTGAATGGAAAACAAAAGAAATTTTCTCTTAGTATGAATTTCGCTCTACTGCTAATTTCTCACAATAAAACGTGACCCGAGAGGAACGTACCGTGCCACAATCAGATATCTCCTCAGTACAGCAAAAAGTAAAATGATTACTTTGATTTTAATTCTAAAATGATAATTATACACATCATATATTCAAAATGATACCTTTATCTAACATTTCGTCCTTGATCATTTGTGAAGATCCTTTCTCCTGCAAAAGTGTAGAAATATGCTCAATGAGGGCTCGGCTGTAAGCGAAACATGACGATTGATCAGATGGGAAGCTATCCAGAAGAGCTCGTGCATGATCGGCATGACCAAGATCAAGATAACATCTCAAAAGATGGTGTCGAGCGAACTAAAATTAATGCGATAAAATGAAGGTTATTATTATTATTATTATTATTATTATTATTATTATTATAATTATCTTAAGAATTAAACAAAATTAAAAAATATATTATTATTATGTTAATACCATACGATCGCTTTTATCATATTCCATCATTTCTTTAAATACTTTTATAGCATCTTTTGATTTATTTGCGATATTATGAAAAGATATTCCTAATTCAAGCATAGACTTCAATAATGCTTGTCCATCTTTATGGTCATATAAATGGCCCATTAATTGGCTAAACAAATCGATTGGTTCAGACTCATCTTCTAACCCTGGTTGACGATAAAATTCTTTTGCTGGTGCGGCAGCTCCTTTCAGATTATACAATGGATCTATTATACAGCATCCAATAGAATGATAAAGAAATATAAATTAATACTGTAATATTTACTACACTTCACGGAAAGAAACCTACGCCATTAGTAAAAGTTAGAATAATTTAATAATTATCAAGCAGAGGATATTTTGCAATAAACTCAACAAAGGTTTTATTATTTAAGAAATAATGAATTGTTATTTTATCGACGGCTCCAGTTTACCTATTTTTTGTTTTTTATTTGAGTCATGTTCCTGTTCGGGTATGAATCGCTTAAGTTTAGCCATATTTCTGAGCAATCGATCATTACAGTAAATCGAATTAAAAAATAATACCATTCTACGTATATAAGTACAGTATTTTATACAGTATGTTATAACAATGTAGTATAGAGTATAGTATAGCATACATATCGTAAGAAGCATGTTACTGACTGTTGACATAAGAAATATTGATACAAACCACAAATATTTAACTTACTTTTCAACATATGATTTTAGTCGCTTGATCTCAATATTTTGAATTGCTTGTCGTTTTCTCTCATCACTTCCATGAGCTTTAGGATTGTAAGTATGATTGTGCTCATACTTACTACCTTGATTGGTCTTTCTCTTACCCATCCAATAACTTGCCGAATTTAATGCAGAGTTAAAATTTCTATTCTTATAAACATTTGTTCAATTTTTGGGTGGATGGTTGATGGGATATGGGATATGTCGTATTTCATATCTAGATTATTATCTTGACTTAGTTCCGGATAGGGTTTTAGCTATGGCAATAACCTGATTGCTCTACCCAATACCATGATATTATGCGATACACAAATTTGCAAACTATTGTATCATATATTTGAAATTACTTAACTTTCTACTATTTTTGGGTTATATTTTTGAGATAGATACTGTAGTTTCCTGTTTCAGATAGTACCGGAGTATACCATTATTTCAAACCCTTGATTATTTGTATTTGTTTATAATATAGATTTAAAATATTCAAAAAGAGTACATCAATTTTTAACCTTTATCAAATAATAGTAAAGATTACAATTACATCATTTTAAAATAGAAAATATTGTAGAAAATATTTTTATAATATTATCAAAACTCGGATTATATTTCACGAAAAAATAGGCATAAAACCCGTGTTGTTGATACCATTTACATAATCATATGATATATGAATGACAAACTCACCATAGTTTTTTACTTGGTAAATATGAAAAACAGAAAATTAAATCATACTATGTCCTCATTCCTAAACGAGCTGCTAATAATAATAGGCAAAGCTCTCACCATAATCATGTGATTTCTCCTTAATCTTTCCGCTCATTCACTATTACGCTCATTGATCAGAATACGATGATAATTCGGTTGTTGACATACTATTATTATATGTATGAATCATTATTCATATCAAAATTATGATAACCATGATTATTACTATTTATTATTATTTCTATTTTTATAATATAAGAATTATAAGATTATTATAGCTTACATCATCCATCTAATCGAACAGGAAGAGAGATAGTATTTTTCTTTTCATAATCTCCAAATACTCCTGTTGGTTGGATCGAAACTATGTGCTGACTTATCAAATAAAACTTTCTGAGCTGTTCTTCTAAATAATATTGTAGCCTTCGACTCACCATAATACAAGGAATATTAATCAATGGAATCTCATCAGGAAGAGCCATGAGTCGCATTGTTTTCATATCATCCGTATTTACAATTATCACAGCCTAATTCATTTACATATTCAATAAATATTATTATCATAGTTAGTGTAATAGTTATTATTAACATTATTATTATAAATATTATTATCTTATTTTCAATAAAAAATAAATTAATGCGAAGTGAGTGTGATATAGTTCACATGAGACGATAAAACTAACAATAAAGGAAGAAATTAATATTACCTTCGCTCCGAGCTTTTGTGCATTAATTACTTTGATACCAAATGAACAACCCCCTCCTCTCAAAATTGCAACAACTGTGTTTTGAATACGTACAGTATAAGCATTAGGATCACATCCAAAAGGGGGAAATGCCATTTGCAATCGAAATGGACCTAATGGAACTTCTTGAGGACCAAACATTGCCAAATGATAATCGAAAAATGCCCAACCATTTTCACCTGAAACAGCAATACGACCACCTTCCTCTGTCAAACCTCTGATATTATTCTATAACCAGTAACAATAAACAACATCAATCATTATTATTATCATTATTAATTACAAACAATCATCATTGTAATTATTAATAATATTAAACATTATTATTATTATTATTATTATTAAACATCATTATTATTAATAATATAAGCATTAGTCACTATTATTATTCTTGTTATTAGCAATATGGCGGATATGATAGAATACATAATAACAATACTAACCAAATCAGGCATTGGAGCATCAAGCACTTTCTGTGGCGACACGAAAGGGACTGAGTGTGCCCATCGGTCGATAATATCTTCCGCTAATTGAATCGCCCGCTGACAACCTGGTCGTATACCATGAGCATGCTCGGAGATAACAGCCCATACTTCATTACTACCAGCCAATATCTGAGCGAGAGCAGCTGTCATACACATCACATAACACATCATAGATAAGTAAAATAAACACAAAGAAATCGATGATACATATATTTATCATATATTATATACTTATATTATATATCATTATATATTTATCATAAAAGAAAATGATTGAGAAGAAAAAGAGAAACATTTCATTCACAAGTTTTAGAAATTATAATAATAATGGTTATGATAATACTAACAATACCACCAATACTATTGAACAAACTCTGAAATTAATCATATAAATACGACTAATAAAATTATTGACACAATTTTGAGACATCTTAACGGAGTATAATACTGTGCTACAATAACGATTCATCCATTCATACAATCATCATGACATGAAGGTATGATATAAAGCATAAAAAATAGCAGCAGAGCCCTACCATCACTTTCTTTTGATATGCTAATAGGCATAGAACACTCATTCGTTTTCTCTTTCCCTGATGGCATGTCAATAATTTCATTATCTGTATTCACAACTAATCCTAAATGAGCTCCACTTTCTTTCAAATTTCGAGCTTTTTCAACGAATGTGCACAACCCCCGCTTGGCGATAGCTAAACTCCTTGGTTCAAGCCATACCCCTTGCTCATCAGCCTCTTGTAACATCATAGACAACATAGGTGAATGCATGCTCAGCTATAATAACACAATGAAATAACATAATAACACTTTAACAGAAAGGGTATAAAGCTAGTCTAGTAGAATGAAAGCATACAAAATAATATAATAAATAGAATATGAAAATTTATTGAAAAATGATTAACAGAGTGAGTAACAAATTGTAATTCGAAAAATTTTGAGTATAATATTTGCTATTCCATCACACTTAAAGTTGACAGAATGTACATATTTACCGTATCGTCTACTTCGCCACGATTCTCAACCATCTCATGAAATAAGCCAGGTAACATATACTCATCTTGCTGTAATGAACAACCAAACTGATCTGACGCTGCTCTTATTGCAAAGATTGGACAGAAATCATCCCCTGCTACATGACCTGTGAGTGTTGTGTTCAATAATAATAATGGTGTCCATTCTGCAATACGAGCTTCGAATTGGGTTACTAAGGTAGGTGGATAGATTATTGATATATTAAACTTCCTACTCAATAATCTCTGCTCTTGTACCGCTGGATCGACTCCATTCCCCCTAACAAAAATAACAATAAAATGATAATATATTATCATTCCATTATTTTCAAAACATTCAAAAATAATAATTATCCAATAATAGTATTTACAATAAAATTTGATGTCAAAACTGCAATAATAAAGCACACTTTTTGTTAGGTGTGTAACACAATGCTTTATATAATCAAAATTCATCAATTCATTCAACCATCCGTACTTTGTTTCAAAAACAAGTATTCGAGGCCATGGAAGAGATCCCATCAGTCGCTGAGTGGCTTTGGCAGGAGCTGTTGAGACATTAAATTGATCGATCGCGAGTAACTTATCTCCAACCTTAAAGAAATATTTAAAATAATAATAATAATAATAATAATAATAATAATAATAATAATGTTAATAATATTAATAATAATAATCGCTTAAATGTGTTTCATTCATATAATATTATATGATCTCATTTTGACAAGTTAATAAAGTATAATTTATTAACAATTACTTACTCTGATATCAGATAATTCTCCTTGTTGCCCTTTAATCACTTTTTCTACCACAGAAGCATCTGGTATCTAGAATAGACATAGAATCACTTCATTCGATACAATAATAAAATATTATACATATAATAATTAAAAGTAAACATATTCATATGCAGCGAGTAATAATAATCGTTATCAAATTATTGTAATATCATAAAAAATTATAATACTTACCCGATTATCGAATGCTAAGCCAAAGGGACTGTTTCGAAAGCGAACACTGTATGTAAAACTTATTCCATAGGTTCGCTTTCGAAATCTTTCAGTCACTAGATTATTAGGTACTTTTCCTAAAACAATAGTAATAATATTTAAGTCGAAACTATTTTTTCACATATTCAATAATATTCAGTTTCCAGTCAAAACAAGCTGGTTAAACACAATCATCATGCATATATCAGTGATAACAAAATAATATTTTAAAATAAATCATAAAAATAAAACAAAGCATTTCATTTTCAGATAATACCTGCCAGATAAGGGTCCGGGTAAGCCTTTCCTTCTCCATACAACTCATCAATGGTTGCTTCGCGACTCTGTTGTTGATCCATCACATTGCTTTCACCATTACCGTTATTATTATTATTATTATTATTATTATTATTATTATTATTATTATTATTATTATTATTATTATTATTATTCCCGATTCTATCTGATGTTCTTCTTTGATTGGAAGATTCAGGTGAAGAGTCCTGCTGCCTTGCTGATGGCTTCTTCCTTCGTCTACATACACCAAAATAATTTGTTATTAGAAAACATTCATTTATCCATTCATCCATTCCATTAGCTCACAAAATAAAACAAATCACATATGATTTAAGACTTACTTTCCACCCCCTTTCCCTTTACCAGCTCTTTTCCCGTTTTTCCCGGCATCATTGTTATCGTCTTCCTCATTTTGAACAGGTTCCATTTCATTAATATTATTGTTATTATTAGATCTATCCAAGTCGTTTGATGATGAACGAGTTTCTTCAGTCCGTTTCAACTCGTCAATAACTGGTTTACTTTGAGATTCATACTTCATATTATTATTAATATTATGATTATTTGTATTGTCTTCAGTATCAGCACTATTCAACTTGTCCGGCTTATTTTTAGTAAAGCTGAGTTTGATAGGTATCTGCTCTGTCCTTTTCTTATCTGAAGCTATCTTATCATTATTATTCATATTATTTACATTATTCATATTATTATCAACGTTGGCATTATTATTTTTCCTTTCAAGGTCGTTAACCTGACTGTTATGATTTCTTTTCAGTCCCATAGACTCATCTTTTTCACCTTCATTAACATCAACATCGTCGCCTGTAAACAAAGTTTTGTCAGAAGCCTTATTAACCGGAGGTCCGGACTTGATATTTATCGTGGCTGGTGGGGGGTTCTTCAACTTTTCTTTACCCATTTTTATTGATATACCAGCAAAATCGGGACGATACAACTATCAATATGCAATCATTAGGATCGATAAAATTAATTATTATTATTAGTATAGCATTATTTATATAATATTTACAAATCATAATAATAATTATTATACTGAGCCATTTTACATAATAATAAAACAAATAAATTATAAAATGAGATTTCAAAATAGTATAAAAAACGCTTTAAGTTGATATTATAATTACAATCAATCTTACTTGGCAATATGTTCCAGTGTATGGTATTGTACAGTTGCAACCACTAATTCCACAGCTACCATTGAAGAAGTTGCAATCCTTGCCAGTGATACAAGCACCTCCACCATGTGGAGGTGGCTTATAATTGGGATCATTTGTTGATTTAGCACCACCTGCTCCCATTACTATATTACCTTTAATATTATATATTTCATTTATAGTAATTATTATGAAAACGAACAACTTTTAAGACCTTTGTTCAGTATTTATTTCATTAAGAACAGTTACGTTATCTACCACAATTTCAATACACATGAATTAGCGTTAAATGACTTAAAATACATTGATTAAACCTTAGAAAATTAGCAAATATTGATTCAGTGGAATGTTTATTACCTAATTTTAAAGTCGGGGGAGGACCACCTTCATCCATATCATAGACAATATCTCCTCGACGAGATGATAATTTTCTGGGATGAACTGTTTGTATCATAACAAATCCCATTAACTTGCTACCATCATGCATCACATCTTCATCATCAACGATTGGTATTATGGCTTCTTTTTCACCAGATTTCAAAAATTCATTGATACCACCTTCATCACAAAAGAAGGCATTATGACAAAATCTATTCAAAAAATGATGTCAAACACTGCACCTGATAATATCCGAACCCCATCAGCATGTGAAATATAATCATTTGGTTTAAAGTCAATTCCTTTCCCGGCATAAGTTACAGCAACTTCTCCAAATTCGGTGACAGTTAAATACAATTTATTTTGAGCTTGCTGAATTTCATATAATGGTGTATTGAAATAGGTGGGATCACCACCCACTATATAATTCAACTTGAAAAAAATTGTCAAGACAATGATAAAAATAGCTTTAGTCATCTTCATTTATAAATTCTTTTAAATATTGAAAGTTGCCAACATGAATCAAATGAGATGTATCCAATGAATACTTTCAATCCTAATCATGATATTTTGATAGCACTAAGTTTCAGTATTTGAATAAAACAATATATCAATAAGTTTCAGTATTACTGCTGTAATTGGTAATTGGTAGACAAAAAAATAGACATGATTCATTCATTCATTCATTGTGTGGGAGTGTCGTTTTCCCGCCGGTTCGGTTCGTTCTTTGTTCTGTTTTGTCTTGTTGTCTTGTTGCAGGTTTTATTATATTCCATTTTACTAAATACTGAAATACTCTGAACTCTGACTATTTAATGTACCGTTTATCTGATACAACTCGCATCTTATTACTGCCACGCTAAGGAACTCATCGGTACAGGTATCCTGGTTATTCTGGTTTCTGGTATTCTAACTATTTTCTCAACAGTCAACAGAGCCTACAGTTAATAAAAATAAGTTATAGCAAATATGGAGTTGTCTTGTATGGTTAATTCGTTTTTGACGCTAATAATAATGACTATCTTCGCGACAGGTGTGAGCTTTAAATCGAACCCTTTCTATCGCTCCAATAAATATACTACTAAAGCGGTATCATCAAAGATGTCAACAACTTCAACAACCTCTTCGTCTCCACAAATACTGCGTTTTATTGAACCAACAACAAACACTGAGGTGATCTTAGTTGGAGTCATGCACTATAATCCAGCCAGCATTAACCTTGCTACAACCACAATTGAATACTTTGGAAATTTGAATCGATTAGGAGGTGTAGTTCTTGAAACTTGTCCAATCCGATGGAATAAAACATTAACTATGCAAAATGGACAAGGTGCAGGTGGTTCACTCTTCAAACAATTTCTTCACAATGAAATGCAAGCTGCTTATAACACAGCATTAAAGTATAATGCGCCCATTATCCTTGGTGATCAATACATAAATATTACAAATAGCAATATTGGAAATGCGATGAAACAAACAATCAAAGATGTTCTTACTCCTTTTAACGGATGGTCATCTTTATATAATGATGTTTCAAGAGCAATCGAGGAAGCCCTTCCAAGGTATACTTAAAATTGTTTTTTCACTTATCAATTATCAATTTATATTTATTTATACATCTTTAACAATTGAATAGTGGACCAAACTATTTAGGATTATCTGATTACTTCGATTCGAAATTAATGCTTGCTGCACCAGTCTCATTAATTAGATATCCGCTCGCATTCATTATCAAAGCTCCGAAGAAGAGTATTCCATTTTTATCTGCGATGATATTATTGGCTGCCTCTTCGAATCAATTCAGTATGGGTGACTCATTGACTTCCACAGCTTCATTTACGGAAATTCTATCAAGTTTTGCATCAATTTCTGCAGAATTTCTTTTATTGAGTAGAGTTTTTTTAATCGCAATTTTATCAGAAAGAAATGTTATTTTAGCTGAAAATATATTAGCACAATGTCGCAAAATAAATAATAACAACGGAAAGAACTCGCTTGAATCACCTAAAACTGTGATAGCGATTTTAGGAATGGCCCATTGCAATGGAATTAAGAAAATTCTCACATCATAAAGATTATAATTGCCAGATTCGATGTGGAATTATCATTAGTTTGTTGTGAGTAACTGCTCACAACATCATGTGGATTATGTGAAATGATCTTTTTTCTAAGTAATATATGATATGGAATCGTATGGTTACAAAAAGAATAAATATAACAAATTTTATTTACATTATATAACCGACTATTGTGAATTTGTGAAATTTATAATATAATATTAATTTAAAAATTTCTGATTTTATTTAATTTTAACAAATAAATTAAATAGATCCATGGAGAAGAGTGTTTCACATAGCTTGGTGTTTTTCTATAATTAGTATGATGTTTTCTCTTCTAATTGACCAAATTTTAAGCAAATACTTAATGAGCAAGTTCAAGGAAATATTCCATATTTATCTTTTTACATAATAAAATAATCATAAACCATATTTTTTAGTTGAGTACTTTTAGAATGAATCACAATATACCAGTACATATGTAGTAAGGCTATTAAAAACGTTAATGCTTTCCACACAGAAGTACAAGACAGTACATAAACCACACTACAAAGAGAAATTATTTCTGGGTAACCTGGGTAACAATAATGAACACATAATTTTTTTCATTTTATTTTTAATTGCTCAAGATATGGTAATACCGTATGTATATTTGATAACCACCTATAAATAGTTATACATTATAAATCTTAAAAAAAAATCTATAGAGCAATTTATTTTTTACTATTTTATGTTTAATAACATCTATTATATTATGAATTTCAATATTATATTATGCATCAAATGGTCTGGAAAGAAGAAGAAATTGCTTAACACAAACAGTCAAAAACACATCCAACGCTGGAGTACATATACTAGCTTTAAGATTTATTGACTTCACAAGAAAAATATTCCATTCATTATTTATATATGTTCTATTGGTACATATTGAAGAAACAAACAAAAATATAATAAAACGAATATTATTCATCAAAAATAAAATTATAATGTTATTTAAAAATTAAAAAGCACTAATAAACATAATTAATTACCTTTTTGAAAAAATAATAATTTGTTGTTAGTATTAAATCATTCGGTATATCTAAAATAATTTATTATTATATGAAAGAAATTAAAAAATAAAAAATCTTCTAACCTTTCATAATTAAATCCAAACCAAACTATTAAACTTAAAATATAATAAATATTATGTTTTAGATTGTGATATTTTATTTATCAGATATCTTTTCATTTTATAAATCATGGATGAATTAATTGCAAAGATGTTTTGTGATAAAGAGATCCAATCATGCTTTATTTTGTATCAAAATTATTTTGAAGTTTCTTTATTAAAATTTCCACAATAAACTGTAAGTTATTTTGCTCAAAATAGATATAACTTCCAGCTAATTTAACAAAATCTATAATGCATAATCGTAATTATTATACGCTTTCTCGTTTTTTCTCTCATTATTTACTCAAAGCTGGTGTAATAACTATAATAATTTAGTATTTTAACCTGTTTATTTTGTATAATTTTATTTCTTCTTGGCATATATATGTTAAGAAGCTGTTATTATTACTATTACTATTAATATTATTATAACATACATATTCCTACCATTGACAAACAATCAATTGATCCTTTATAGAACATTATCCTTTGACTGCATTTTGAATTTGTTTTACCATGCGAGGTAATAAAAACTTGGTTGTTAACATATAATTTATGGCCTTTTCAGAAACGGAAGTATTATTCCTCTCTACGAAAAATATAATTGTGAAATAATAAACATAATCATATGATACATATTTAAAGCAAATAAATAATAACGAAAACATTTATTCATAAATCAAAATAACAGAGTTTGGATAACTTTTTTTTATTAAATTAACAATTTAATAATTTTAAAACATTAATAATTCATAAATTAACAAGTATAAAATAATAATCACGTGATATTATAACCAACTTACCTGGAAATAAGGCAACATATAATATACTTTCAAATTTGAAAATCTTGGTTTTACTATGATTATAATCATTATTCTGATCATTGGTCTCTGATAATCGAAACAAAAAAGTATTCAAAGCATATAATGTAGAACTAGAGTCATTTAATTGAGATAATATTTCCTCAAAATCATCAGAATGACGACTACTTCCAATGATTTGAATTTGTGGACTAATTGTTGTTTTTTCTACATCATTATTTGGATCATGATTTGTATTACTCTTTCTAGCATCATAACGGGCTGGTGGTAAGATGGAGTTGGAAACAAAAGTGTATGATGATTCATCAAAAACATTATAAACCAAAAAATCCCTAATTGTGATGATTTAAAATTAGTTTTATTTACAGATTTCAGATTAAAAAATTTATCAATCTATTCTAAAAATTGTTATTATAAAATTGGATTTTAGATTATTTGAGATAATATGTGCATATTAATAATTATTTATTCACCTTTTCCTTGTCATCGGTAGTTTCACTTCAGTGTGACAAATTTCAAGTCTACCTTTTGACCAATCAAATGCTAGCAAAGGTGACTTAAGAAGACTTTCTTTTGTACTAATCTATAATAATAAAAATATTAACAAATATTTGTTAGAAGAGCTCATATCACCACTATTATCATTATACTCATATAAATGTATTTTTGTATGTACTAACCGGATCAAATATCTCGAAACCTATCGGACCAGTGAGCAAGGTATACATCTGTTTTAACGTCATATTAGATGCTAGATCTGCAGTGATTTTATTGACAGGTATGGAAAATTGTGCCCATGGAGTTGATTTATTGCTCAGCAAAAGTGATTCGATTTTAAAACTATTCTCATTCCAATCTAATTTCCATTTTTGCTGATTGATTAATACAGATTTGGATTGTGATAAATATAAGGACGCTGCTTGGTACGGCTAAGATTTAAAATAAGACATAATGCAATAATAATACATAAAATCCAATGAATTTTTCATCAATATTAACTGCTGTTTAATATGTTTAATATTATTTTGTTCATTTTAATATTTCTTCACTTTTCATCCGTTCATTCACATGAGAAGCATAAGTAGTATAATTAAAACTCAGGAAAAATTATTCATAGTTTGACAATCTAATATATTTTCAATACCTTCAATGATACATCATATTCAATAAATAATCCTCCAACATCAAAACCTGAATCGTTGTCATTAAAAGTCAAATCTTCATATGATAGCAAGGCTTTATAATTATTAATCAACATATTATTAATAAAATATGCAGCTAACGCCATTATTAGCCCAACAATAGATGATATAAAGTAGAATTGAATTGACATTGATTGCGAAGCTGCGAAGTGAGATGGATTTTTAAATTACATCAGTATAAAAAATCTGTAAATTACAGTACGTCAGTATACGGTACAAAGTGCCGAGTAACAGCAATCAAATGGAGCGCGATGAATCAAAAGGAATCGTTTTAAATCAAAAAAATCGAAAATTGGTTGAAAT
>VKHH01006697.1:0-16297 GCA_015144975.1 Epipyxis sp. PR26KG | reverse complement strand
ATAACAAGGAGCCCTCTTAAGCTCTAAGCCTTGTACCGCTATCAACATAGGAAAAATTTGAGCCAAGCCGGTACTCTAGTTGAACTGTTTTGATTTGCTCAGTTAATTCCTATTAATTCATTCATTCTATTCAGTTAATTAATTCCTATTAATTCATTCATTCATTCCTATTCATTCATTCAGGCTCAAATTTTTCATATTTTGATCGCGTCGAGCTTTTATTAAGAGGGCTCCTTATTGTTGAACTGTTTTGATTTGTTGCTCATCAGTTAATTAAGTTAATTCCTATTAATTAATTAATTAATTAATTCAAGGATTTAAGGATTCAATCACGGGATTTGTTTATATATATACTATAAAGTTCAAGTGTTGTTCAAATGTTGCGTTTGTTGATTAATTTTCCTGATGTTATTTTGAGTCAAGTTTTAATTGAATGGATGCATCTTTTAGATTTATCTGCTTTAGATTGTGCATTATGCAGTTATAAGTATCGAGATAAAGTATTGAAAGTAATCCAGTTATCAAAAAATATATCATCGATTGAATGTTCATCTGAACTAAAATTTTCAATTCCTTATTGGGAGTGGATAACGCAGAGATTTATTAAAATTGATATTATACACTTCAAAGATGAAGAGGATGTGATTCTATTTTTGAAGAGATACTATGAAGAATATTGTTCATCAGATTATAACAAAATCAACAGTATAAATAAAAATATCTGCAATAATTATATAAAAACAATTAATATAGGAATACTAGGTTTTATTTCCAGCAAAAGACGACTACTGTGTGATGATTATTTGATGCAATTGGGTCAATTATTTTGTAATGTGGATAGCCTAAACTTATTGTTGTATAATGGCAGCTGGGATGATTTGTCATTAACCCGCGGTTCATTGTATATCACAAAATTAAAATCATTAAAAGTATATTCGCATCTTGTCACAGATATTGGTATAAGTTCAATTCTAGCAGCCAATAAATCAACTCTAACTCAACTTGATATAACTGGATCCAACATCGCCCCATCATTACTAACAAATCTAAAAGAATTGACTCTAAATTATTCTGGACGAGATTCGTTAGATAATATGTATGTTATGTCTTATGGATTAACCGGATTAGTTAAGCTAGATCTAAAAATAAAAACTTCTCTAGGTAGTGACAGTGAAACAACCTTGAGTCGAGTATTACCAAATTTGTCTAATTTATCCTATTTGCGTCTCAGCATGTCTTCATTTTGTGGTCATAAAATGAGAGGAATACTTCCACAAAAGCTAACAGAACTTCATTTACATAATTGCTCAGATATCGATGGTGTTGGTATGAATGAAATCTTATGCAATTATTTATCTAATCTTTCATGTTTATCAATGAAAGGTATGAGTTGGAAAGTTTTTAAAGGTGATTCAGGATCATTACCATCTTTCCCTGCTGGTTTGACAACACTTGACTTGTCGGATGGATTTATTTGGGGATTTGACAATAAATATTGTGATAAGATATTATTATTTAACCAGAATAATATAGGTAACTTAAGAATTTTAAAGTTGTGTTATAATCATAATATCACTGGTGAATTAATTGATATATTCCCTTGCAGTTTGGTAGAATTGGATTTAGAAAAGTGTTATTATATATCAGAGCTTGGATTATCTCGAATATTATCACACAATTTAAGTAATTTGACTGTTTTGAATTTGTGTGAAATTATGGCGAACAATTCCTCATCACCGATATCATTACAATTACCATCCTTGCCGCAAAACTTAACAAGTCTTAATTTGTCACAAATTCGTCAAGTATCAGACAATAATTTATGTCAATTATTTTCGAAAGATTTGACAAATCTCACTTACTTAAATTTATCTTTTAATGCAAGTATTACAAGTGATTGTGTGTTACAAATCGCTAAGAAATTACCAAATTTAAAACAATTTATTAGGTATTTTTGTTGAATGAAAAATGAAAATGAAAAATGATGCTGTAATAGTCTATACTGTAAATATAAACAGTTTGAAACTCTGGAAATTCTTATAATATTCAAAAATATGATGTAATAAATTATTCAATACTGAGACCAACTCGTTCATTATTTATTTCGAAAAATATATTTTGAAAAATGTCCGATTTCAAATATAATCTAGGGGAGATATTATATCTTCGAACATTAATGAATGATTATTTCATCTGAAATTTGTTGGAAAAGTTTTGGAGGATAATACAACAATGGATCAAACTTTCAAAGTTGATAGCATAGCATTTATTTTGAAATCGCAATTATTATAGTCCACATTTAATTTTGTTATTTTGAAGAGTATTTATCAGACAATAATTTAAGGATTATAATTTATGGAAATATTATTGCAGAATAAGTCAATCATAATCGTAGTTATAAAATAAAATTCAAGTCAACTTATGGTTGATAATATTATATATATATATATGTCACTGTTGTATAATAATAGATATTTTGCTAATAATGAACTCTTACTTAATATGAAACCAATTATTAAAATTAAATAAATATAGTAATTCCAATCTACAGGTATATCTTTTCCAAGACACTTCCAAGGCTTTCCTAGCCAATTACAATAACAACAACTCATATGAAAATAATTCCAAAAAATAAAATATTTAATAACAATTCCATCATTTATAACGCGGCTATAATCAAGGTTAACGCGACTATACAACTGGACTAAGGTAATTCAAACAATTGATAAATACAACAACATTTCATTCATAATTTAGAAGGAGTTATGAACTAGATCATGTGTGTAGAGCACCATTTTTATCCAAGTAACATTTTTATGTATATCAGTATTATGTTGAAGTCCTAGGCTATGCAGTTGCTCCAATCCTGCTAATATTCCCTCAAATGTTTGCTCCTAGGAACTCATTATTAGTTCTTAAAGACAACCAATTCTATTGTTTGAAATCAATTTAACATTATTGATCATCGTTTCCAATTCAATATATGAGAAATTGTTTACTTATACAGTCTTATTCTTTCATTTCTCGCTTTGTTAGAAGTTTTGAATACTTTGATTCATATCTAGGTCACACTTTCTCTGTCATTTTATTTTTACGATCTTATAAAGTTGGAATAGGAACTGACATGATTATTTGGAATACTATATCTTACATTGTTGAATAGAATATAAAGTCTCGATTGGGCCCATAATCCAACAAATAGTATTGAACCATAAGGTAATGAATTTAAATCGTTCAGATAGTAAGGACACCCGAAATGAACGCAACTTACGATATTTGAACACCCCTTCGAATAGTTCAAAAGTAGAAACCTTTTAAATAAAACCTTCGAAACTTTTTTCCCTTCCACGTACAGTAGAAATATTTGCACGGCTTGTGGGTGAAATTTTGACATCAATTCGCTTTTTGCAATGTCCATCAACAAAGTTTTACTTTTAATTGCACCATAACGTCAGGTTTAAAATTGGGATTTTTTTCTTCATACTTCATACATGTTGATCTAGTAGCTTGTATCGGAACAAGAGCTTGAAGAGAGTATAACTACAGTACGATCCATTCATTTGGGTTATAGAAACTTCTGAAGTATCGATCGAAGAATATAACTGTAAATATTAAATTCGTTCATGAACATATTCTTATAATTAAATTGGTATTTTCATGGTTCATGTATGAAAAAGAGATTTTAAATTTTAAATGGAGGTACAGTATGTGACCAAATCATCACATTGATATTGATCGATAAATATAGAACTCGAACTCATACATCAGGCGTCAAAGTATTTATCTACTGCTCATGCTATTGCTAATTGTTTCGAAGATATCAAAGAATTATGGATTGGAAAAATTCCAGAAATTAATGAAGGTTTACTAAGCAACACGAGGCAACACAACAGCAGGTTGATAAAGAGCAGGATGTGGAATCAAATTTGTTGGAATAATCGCTCCAACAGGATTTGCTGGAGTCAAATTTCCCCCCAATATAACATCGGTTGAAATATCCATTATAGCAATACTTACTCGAATTTGTTTGCGAAGGTTTCGCCATCGCTTTTTTCTGCTTTATATTTATTTTTCTTAGTAAGTTATGTTAAATCCATTTGTTGAATTGCTGGTGGTGGTGCTGTTGTTGTAGGTTGTTGGACCACAACAGTCTGTGCCGTTGGAGAACTCCAATAGGTTGGTGTATTAACAACTGAACTATTATTTTCAAAAATAAATAGTTCAGTTGTTAGTACTCCAACCTATTGGAGTTCTCCAACGACACAGACTGTTGTGGTCCAACAACCTACAACAACAGCACCACCATCCAAACTTGTACATAAAGGTGTTTTTTCCTTTTGTTTTCTTCTTATTTGCATCATCATTATTCGTGTTGTTAATAGCAACTTTTCCGCTTTGCGTGCCTTGCTTCACCTGCCTTCCTCTGCTGTTGTTGCATCATGGTGAAAACACAAAAGGAAAAAGACTACCTAAAAATAGAAGCAAACTAGATTTACACAATGGCTGAATAATTTTTAGAAACTATTTACCTCAACAGATTTTCTGTTCGATCTAGTAAAATGTATGTAAATGCTGAATTCATGGATTTTTCGAAAAATCCAGCGGATTGTGGCGTAACGAACCGGGAACAGGCTCTAACTTTATTATTGGCACATGTTTATATCCAAAATCTACATTTATCCAAGAGTAAACTACTAATAAGTTAAATTTGCTGTAACAACTTCAATATTTTGTTGTGGCTTGGGTGAAAATAAAATAATTTTTATTGATATTATTGATATTATAATAAGTCCGATATCTGAATTAAAAATGAGTGCTTGCAAAATACTTCTTCGAACTATTATTGGAATTGCTTTGATTGTTGCAACCCTATCAATGAGAGTTGGTGTTGGTATTGGAGATATCACAGGTTATTAATTCGAATCTTTCTCGATCTTTAATTTTTATTTCTCTTCTTAACTTTATCTTTACTAATAAATAATAAATCCTCCTGGAATCTTTTATTTTGTTGTTGTTGTTTGGTTAGGACCATCGGTGGAGATCAATTTTATGGGATATGCATTACCTGGTCAAAGGGGTACTGGAATTCATTTAAGACTGTGGTCAAGAGCATTTGTTTTCGAACAAGATGATAAGCGAGTTGCATTTGTATCTGTTGATGGAGGAATGGGAAGTGACCTAGTCAATTATAAAGTAATTGAACGCTTGAATTCAATTCTTGGTGAAGCTGTTTATACTCTGGTAAGATTTTTATTTATTTATTAAAATAATTCAATGAGCTCTTGAAACAATTCATAGGATAACTTGGCCATAAGTGGTACTCACACTCATTCTGGACCTGCTGGCTTTCTTCAATATGTTCTTTACCAAGTGACTTCATTTGGTTATGTTCAAGAAACACTTGATGCATGGGTGGAAGGAATCACTAACTCAATAGTTTCTGCGCACAAAAGTTTAAGAAATGGTAAAGCTATGATTGCTCAAGGCTCGTTGACTGGATCAAACATCAATAGATCACCAACTAGTTATCTTCTAAATCCTGAAAGTGAGCGCAATCAGTACAAGGATGGTAACACTGATAAGAATATGTTGTTGGTTAACGTGGTGTCTGAAACCGGGAAATCTTTGGGTGTTGTTAATTGGTTTGCAGTTCATGGCACATCCATGAACAACACGAACACTTTAACTAGTGGTGACAATCGCGGATATGCAAGTTATGCATTGGAAAAAGAATTGAATGGAAAATACTCCGTGCCTGGAATGGGTCCATTCGTCTCAGCTTTTGCGTCAACAAATTTAGGCGATGTTTCACCGAATACAAATGGGGCAAAATGCATCGATACCGGTTTAGACTGCGAGCCATACACATCTACTTGTAATGGAAGAAGTGAGAAGTGCATTGCTTTTGGACCTGGTACTAATGGAGATATTTTCGAGAGTACTCAAATCATTGGCGATAAGCAGTTTCAACATGCTTTAAATTTGATGAATGAAGCAAAGGAGGAACTGCGCGGTACTGTGGATTATCGCCATTCATTCGTTGACATGAGCAAATTAAATGTTAAGCTAAGTGATGGAAGCAATGTTCGATTATGCTCTCCTGCGATGGGGTAAGATCTTGATTAATTACTACTGATAATCTAACTCAATAATGTTTAATGCAACTACATAATCCCATATAGATATGCATTTGCAGCTGGCACAACCGATGGACCAGGTAATATACTTTGCGATTGTGTTTATAAAAATTTATTTTTTAATTGTGTTTATATATATATATATATATATGTTTATACTTTGCGAAATAGTTTAATGATGTCTATTATGATGAATAGGAATGTTTGGTTTTACTCAAAATACAACAAGTGGAAATCCTTTTTGGGATCGCGTAAGAGACTTTCTGTCTGAACCAACTGCTGAAGAAATCGCTTGTCAAGCTCCTAAACCAATTCTATTGAATACAGGTGCTGATAATTTATCTCTTAGTTACTAATATTATTTAGTTAATCAATTTAATTTCATTATTCTCAGCCGATATCGCCATTCCTTATGATTGGGATCCTCGCATTGTTCCGATTCAAATCCTTCGTGTTGGCAATCTGTTCATTTTGAGTGCTCCAAGTGAGTTCACAACAATGGCAGGAAGAAGATTGCGAAATGCGATCAGATCCATTCTAGAAAATGGAAAAGTCGTTGCTCCTGGCCAAGAAATCTTTATCACTATTGCAGGTCTGACTAATTGCTATTCATCATACGTGACAACATATGAGGAATATCAAGCTCAACGTTATGAAGCTGCTTCGACTATATTCGGTCCTCATACTTTGGAAGGTTACATCCAAGAGTTCTCAAGACTTGCCAACGATCTTGTGGCTGGTACCCCATCTGAGCCAGGTACCCCTCCTCCTGATTTGACAGGTGTCCAAATTCAGTTGATGCCGTTACCAAAGTTTGACCGTGTAGCTAATGGCGCTAAATTCGGTGATATTGTGGAAGGAAAAGATGTTGAAAAATCATATGTTGTAGGACAAATTGCCAAGGCTACTTTCCACGGAGCCAATCCTCGTAATAATCAAAAGTTGCAAGGAACGTTTATGACTGTGGAGCGATTAGTTGAGCGTGGATCTAACGGATTAAATGTGTTCAAGCCGATTGCTTTTGATGGTGATTGGTCAACAAAATTCACTTGGCAAGCTGGACCGGAAGATCCTCTTGACTTCGGAATTTCTAAACAAAGTGTTGCTACTCTCATCTGGGATATACCCGCTGATACTGAAGAAGGAACTTACCGCTTATGCTACTTTGGTGATCATAAAGTGGCAGTCAAAGCTGTTATCGTTCCATTCAGTGGTTGCTCGTCCGAGTTTGTTGTTTCTCAACCTCCCTCACATTAACAGCAGCAATGATTTGCAGTAACAGCTAGGAATGCTCATTCATCGCTTGTTTTAAGTGCAAGATTGGTAGTTAAGAGTTGGATAATATATCAGATATATTGATTTAATCAACATCATGCGTAATTGTTTTGTTTACAAGATATGCTGAAAATGCTTTGTTGAAACAATTATTGTTTTATTTTATTTATTTCAGATAAATAATACCGCAACTTACTTTGGTTCGATTTCTATTGCAATATTATCGTATCCCTTGCGTTTTACAAAGAAGCGCTCTCCCATTTTCAATAGTTGTTTAACGAATAATAACTGAGTTTTAAAAGTAAAAGGATTCCGAAATAAATAATAATAAATAGTTATGAATGGAGTTGCTATATTTTTCTATAAATATCCTAGAATCAGGAGAATCTGCCAATGAATGTTCTATTCATCCGTTATTTTATTTATTAATGATATTGACCCTTTAACAGTTTAACAGCCCTCTCTCCCCATATTGTATAAAGTTATTACTTTGTTTTTATTATTGAAAAAAATAGAATGCACACATCTAGAATTATTCTGTCTTTGATTTTCTAGTCTATTATTTGAAATGTTGGCGTTACCTATTGCTAGGCCAGATTCATCAAATCTTTTTGATCCTACTCCTTTCGCTCAATTTCTTTCTAAGCAACAAGTACCTGAACACAATATTAAGAACGATTTAGAAGCACTCACAACCATTAGGAATAATGCTATTAGTGTTTCGGAATTTTCGGAATTCGGACAGCAACAACTCCTTAGATATATATATCATCTAAAGATGTTCATTCCTCGACTTGCAGGAATAGAAAATGATATAAAACTGATGTTGGTTTGGACTGATGCATTCGTATCAAACAAAAAAACAAATCCTTCATTGTCTACCTTTTATTTGGATTGGGCTTGTTGTTTGTGGAATTTAGGTGCATTTGAATCTAGCCAAGGTTCACGAATTGATAGATCCACTGAAGATGGAATTAGAACAGCAAGCAAACACTTTCAACTTGCAGCTGGTTACTTTGATTTTATACGAGAAAATCTTTTAGCATCACTTCGAGGTGTTACTATTCCATGCCTCAGCGAGGAAAGCTTACAAATGGCGAAACAGCTTATGTTAGCTCAAGCGCAATTATGTTTTTATGAGAAGGCGGTGAAAGATAAGAAAAAAGATAGTATGAAATCTGGTATCATCGCTAAATTAGCCATTCAAACATCAACATTCTACAAAAGTGCAAGTGTATCTTGTAAGATTGGTAGTTTAGCAACCGCTTTGGACAATTCTTGGTTTTCAATCACTGATTTTCAAGCGAAATGCTTTCATGGTGCTGCAGAATATTGGCAAGCAAACGCTGTTAAAGAAACTGCTTTGCAACGAGGATCTGGTTATGGTGAAGAAGTTACTCGTCTGAATAGAGCTGAAATATCCACTCGTCAAGCAATTCAAACAATTAGTCAAGCCAAACTTGCCAGTACGTTGTCGCAAGGAGCAGAGGGCCTGTTACAAGTCATCATTTCTTTAAAAGCCACGGCAATACATGATTTAAATACAGTTTATATGGAGAGTGTCCCTCCAGACTCATCATTAAGTGAAATAACAGGTGTGGTTATGGTGAAATCAGCCAATGTATTTGATAATGATGTGAAAGAGAAGCCATTATTCGGTGAATTGATGCCAAAAGCAGTGATAAATGCAAACATACAATTTTTTGAAGAAGTTACAAATATATTCGTTATTTCATCAAGTGAAGCAGACAACGCAAGTAATATTGCTCGCAGTACTCTTAGTTCTGTTGGTCTACCAGGTAGTTTAGAAGCTGTCAAATCCGACATCGCATTACCTGAAAATTTGTGGCTGAAAATCGCTCGGACTCAGAGCATGGGAGGATTAGCTGCATTAAATTCCATGCTGGACGATATAGAGAACTCAGCGAAACGAGCATTATTATCATTATCTAATATTGATGAATGTCTTGATCGAGAAGAACGTATTGATGACTCGTTCAGATTGAGATATTCTGATTATAATGCAACGACAAAATCATCCGTTTTATGTGCTGACATAAAAATGAATAACCAAAGAATGCGAGATGCGTTTAATAATGCTCGATCGAATGACACACTAATTATGAATTCTTTAAGAGATAATGAGACAATTGCATCGTTTCAAATATTGTATCAATCTCGTGAACAGATTCTGACTCTTTTTCCGAAAGCCCCTCCAAATCTTCTCGACTTTGACGAACACATAGATTCACAAGCTAAACTTATCCCAGAAATCATTCCTCTCGAAGAAAGTCTACTTGAATTAGCAGGAATAATAGAGGAGAGAAGTAAATATGTTGATTCTTTGAAATCAATCACAATTCAAGACTTTTCTGAGCTAATTGCAACTGCCATCACTTCAACCACTAACCCTTCAACCGTGTCGTTACCAACTGTACCTGCTGGAGTAATTGCATTACATTCCGAATATTTATCAAAATGTGAAGTTATTCGACAAGATATTGTTGATGGTGTCAAAAAACAAGAAGAACTACTCAAACGAATTCTTGAATTGAATGAAACATTTAATAAAAACAAAGACACAAATCCACTTGCCGTTGAACGGAATAAAATTATTTTGATGTTAGAACAAAATGTAGCGAAATTTTTTGGATTACATTCTCAACTTTCTGCTGGAAATACTTTCTATGCGAATGTCCAGGTAAGGGGTTATTTCATATTATTTGTCGTTGTTTGCATTTGATTCATCCATAATTTAATTACACAATATGTAGTCAAAATTAACTTCGCTGCAACAAAGTGCAGATGACCTGGCCTACACGCAGCAATGGCAACGACAAGAATATGAAAATAATAAAAATTTTGAGTTCCAAAGAAAATCACAGGTTCGATTTGATTATTATGATGCTTGATTGGTCATTGCACTAATCATATTGCACTATTATAGGAAAATCAAGATCGAGAATATGCTTTGAAATTAATGAATGAAATGAACCAGCCTCCTGCTACTCCTAAACCGAATTCATCTAATGGAGCCAATAGTGACATTTATTATGGCCAACCTGTGGGTGGTCCACCGCCAAACAGTAACATTATTTACCAAACACCTCAAAATAATGTTAATATAGCTCCACCTCCGATGAACCCAGCTGTTGCAAACAATCAACCCAATCCTGTGAATCAGTTAGTTATAAATCCAACTAATAATGGTGCTCCCATCCTATACCAACAGCAATCCAACCCTTACATTATCCCTCAAGTGAATGGTGCATATGCTCAACCATCGTATGGATATGGACAACAACCTGTGAACTCTCCCCCAATTCCTCAGCAATACAATCAAGTTCAAAGCAGTTACTCGGGATATCCTGGTGTCAACCTCGTGAACCAGCAAGCTATTCCGAACATTCAACAACTATATCATACTAATAATTATGGAGCCCAACCACCAGGTGGATATCCATCTCAACTTTATCAACAGCAAAGCACAGCACCCACTGTTGAACAAGTACCCGTGAATCAGCACAATCAGAACCCACTAGTTGTTGACAGAGAAACAAAAGTGAGTAAAACATTGTAGATTATTTGATTATTTCCATCATCAAACAATTATTAATTACTTAAGTCTGTCATTATTTAATCATTATTTAATGTGTTTTTTTAGATAAATAGATTATGTGAAATGGGGTTCCCCCGAGAAAATGTGATCGCTGCTCTAACTGCCAATGATAATGATGAAGGAGCTTCACTGAACAGTTTGTTGTCGAGTGCTGCAGCAGTTCCACCTAAACCGTCCAAACCATCCGGATTATTTAGCTCATGGACAAACTAAAAATAATTGCAAACGACTTGTTTTGTTTAAATGTAAATTGGTATTGCTCCGTGATATCGTGAATTCTTGATATCATGAATTATTATTATTGTATAATTGACTTTACATACACTTCAGCTGTGACTTATAATTGACTTTAATAACTTTCTTGGTAAAAAATATTAATTTAATTGAACTTTGATATCAACCATCAGAAATGTTAAACTTAATTCAATCATATTAATAATTCGTTAAAAGTATCATGCTTTCATTGAACACCAACTCATTGGATGAATGAAAAACTAAACTTCTGTGTTTCAATGTTTCAATGACAATTAGCGCTTATCAATTATTGTAATGGGTTATAATGTCACAAAAGAAGCGGAAATAATAGTGTCCAAATAACAGAAACTTAACCTCGCCCCATAATAATATTCTGGAAAAATGTCAACTTCAGTTGGATTCCATCCATTTTCAGTTCGACTTCAAATATTGGACTTCGTCGGATTTCAAGTTGAACTCAAGCGGATTTCGTTGAATTTAGAGCATTTTCCTCAGCTATAGGAATGGATTGACTTTATTCATGTGGATAGTTTCAGTTGATTTTATATAATCAATTAATTCCACAATTTCATCCATTCATCATTTCCGTTGTTTTTTATCTGTTGTTAATTAATTGATTAAACTATTTTAAATTTGATCCCATTGAGTTTGAGATCCACAAGAGGTTAGATAATAGTGAGTACTAAAGCTTATGTATAATATTGTAAATAGTAGTTACAAAGTTTATAAAGTTGAAATCAGTGAATCATATAAAATATAAATCACTCTAAATAATCATCCAGCATACCATCATACTATCCTATTTAAATCCTCAAATATTTTATACACTATCTATAATGAAATATACTGTAGTCTTATTTAATAGCAACTGATCAACTGATATCTCATTTTCAAAAATGCTGGATGATTCAATTGATTCGTTTCATTCATCCGAGAATGATTCATATAATTTTTCATCTACAAACAACAAAAAGAATGCTGTAAGTAAAGATTTTTCGAAATCAAATAAATCACAATCCAACAAAAATGATGACAAATATAATTTCCCTGTCCCATTCAAATCTAGTCCAGCGAAATCTAAATCAACAAAAAAATCATCACCTTCAAAATTTACTTTTGATATTTCCAGTGATAAAATTGATGATTTATTCTCACCAAGCAATAGTGATACAGGTGGGTATTCCCCTCCTTCAAGAATGATACAAAATTCAAGTAATAATAATAATATTAAGTTTGATTATCAAATCGACACAAAAGAAAAAGAATCCACCAATTATTTGTCTAATTTCGTTGCATCTAGTGGCGATTTGGATGATAGTATTCTTGGAGAATTATTAGGTGGACCACCAAAAAAAGTAAATAATGTTACTATAAAACCAACCACACCTACCAGCATTCCAACAAGCAATACTTTGAAATCAACTAGATCGAGAAAACTCGAGCCTATAGACTCACCCTCTCCTTCTTCTGGCAATGGAAATAATTCATTTGATTTTGGTGGAACTTCAGCATGTAAGTCATGAATTAGGAAATATTATTATATGAAAATGATAATATATTATTATTATTATTAATCAAAAATTATTTGTCATAATAATGATTATTTAATTTTTTTTAGAATTAACTTTTCATATTATTTCTTTATTTTATATTCAAATAGCATCAATGAATGGTGCTCCATCTCTTCAAGTAAATTCAGGACGTCCAAAAACAACCTCTTTTGCCAGTGATTTTGATGAAGACGAGTATGACAGTAATTCTTGGAAACCATCAACTTCCGGAGGTAGAAGTAACATCAAAAACAATAATTCTGTCGGGAGTTCAGTTTTGAATGATATTCCTCAAATTAATAAATATGCTCAACGGCATAATAGCTTTGAAAATATGCATGAAGCGTCACTAGAAGAGCAGAAAAAGCTTGCCAATAGCGATCAGAGACCCTTGACTGCATTCAGCGATGCAGCTGGGAACGAAAATGATGGTGATCTTAATAGCTTTATACCATCGTTTCTAGAGCCAGGGCGGCAATCAAGGCGAAGGAGGTGAGAATATTGAACACATAGCAATAAATATTATTACAAATGTTTTGCTATTTTTATTATAATTTATGATCTGTCATCGTTCCAAGTTCATACTATGAAAAAAACTTAATCACATTGTAAAAACAAATTTTCAACATATTCTCCAAATTTTAAATTCAAAGCTGTCAATTATTTTCTTCGTGTCAAATCATTCATTTTCTATGTGTTATTTTAGGCAATTGGACAGTTCTGTTCCTGGGTCAGCGAAATCATCTAATTTCGATGAATTAGACATCGCACTCGGTCTGGTTAGCTTACCAAGTGCTAATAATAAAACGGTAAGTTTATCGGTTTTCTTTCGTCCCTGTATCATAATTATGATGTATCATATGTATCCTTCATTATTGTGGTCATGATAAGTGATAATCATATGATAGCATCATATTTTGTAATAACATTAATTTCATTAAATCATAAAATTTATTGTTCAGAAATCACTGAACGACCCTTTTTCACTAGTTGAAAAGAAATTGCCATTGCCATCACCTTCCGCGTCTTCGTCACTCCCCGGGACATCGACTAACAAGTTCAAGCCCCCGGTGTACATGGACTCAGACGAGTCATCTGATGACTACACAAGCACTAAAGGTCGATATAATCGGAAAGAACCATTGGCTTCATTCGGTACAAATAATAATTCTAAGACCTCAGCTAAGGCATCAAATGTTGAGGAATCATCCAAACCTGCTCTGGACAATGATAATAATAATAATAATAAAGATGTTCAAAATGATGTGAAGAAGCCAATCATTTTAATCGAGTCTTCGGATCGCAGTGATGAAGCCACCTCATCACAAAATAATAAGTCTCTGAACAAGAGTCTATCCTCTTCGATGGATAATATTAGCTTACCCTCACTCGTGATGAAGTCACCGTACAAAACAAATAATAATAACAGTAATAATAATAATTTCGATAATCACGAAAATGATGTTGATAATATTTTATCATCTTCCATTGGTGCACTGGACTTGTTAGAAGATGACTTGGATGTAAGCGGCATAATCAAAATGAGTGCTGAAGAAGAAAAAGCACTTTTGAAAAAAGAATCGAAAAAAACGAATAATAACAGTAATAATAAGTCAACTGATTTAGCAAGTCCGGCTGCTGTAACATCGAGTATTCCTAAAACGAGCCCTTCTCATGCTGTCAGTAGTACCAGTAATAATCCTAACGAATCGATTAGCTTGTCAGCGATCGGAACAACTAGGCGAGGTAGTCGCGAAGAAGCTAAACCTTATTCCATCAATTCATCCATTGGAAATAACAACAATGGCATTCAATCCCAATCTCAGCCTCAGCCTGTTCTTAGCAGCTTGTCGCCAAGTGAGAGAAAGTCTACCTTCGGTCCCAGAAGATCATCTTCATCGATCAATAATCAATTGTCACCGAGTATGGAGATGAGCTCAGATAGCTTCCCCCTTGACTCTCGTCCTTCCGACTCTCGTCCATCATCCAGTGGGGAAGGAGCAAATTATAATAAATTATCAGTCAAATTCGCGACCCCTGTGGATGATAATAATCATAATTATCATAAGCAATCGTTGAACACCACTAGTTTGGATGATAATAATCATCAGCAGCAATCACAACAGGACAGTCAGGGACAGGGTCATACGGTGTATGCGGATCGTGACCGATTATTAAGAATGCAGCAATCCTATGATAAGAGCCTAGCTGAGAAGGAATTACAAGAGAAGAAACTTCGAAATGAACTCGAAAGAATCAAACAGGAACAATCCTCATCCTCATCGTTTACTTCATCGAACAATTCCATCCATTCATCCACCATATTCGAAGAAAACATGAAACTGATGCATGAACAAATGGATTACAAGCGGATTATCATGCAGCTAGAGGCGGAGATTTCTCACTTGAAAGATGAAATTAACTTCAAATCGCTGAAGAATATCGAAGAGTTGAAGTATCAAAAGGAGAAATATGAGTTGGAAATAAAAGAAATAAAATTGAAAAATGAAACGAATTTGAATGATTTGATTCGACGGCATGGGGACTCCATGGCAGCCATGAAGAAGGTGCATGACGAGGAGATGGAAGCATTCAAAGAAAGGCATAAAGCAGGTATTATTATTGTATTTGATTATTTCAAATTCGATTTTTTATTAAAATTGCAAGCGATGACTTGCTTGTGATTATTATTATTAGTTATGAGGAGTTGTGAGTTATGAAAATGCAGCTAGATTTGTATTATTATTCATAATTTGTAATTACTTATAATGTATTATTATTTATGATATGTTATTATGTTATATGACTAGGGGAGGTATTCGAGACGATTGCTGGTCAGATTAAAACTACCACAGGTTCCATTCGGTTGATTGAGGAGCAGCTAAGCACGAGGTATCGCAATGCTGATGCTGAGCGAGAAGGCCAGTTGGAGGCGAGAGAGAGGCTGTTAGCTGAGATGGAGAACAAAGCGAGGGAGAGGGCTGACTTGGCAGAGGCAGAGACATATCGACTGAAAGGTATTATGATTATATGATAATATAATATGATGATTGATGGACAATATTATGTGACTCGTTTGTGCTGTTTGGTGGATGTGACATTCCGGTGAGGGAGGCATGATCAGATCCCATTATTATTATAGTAGATTATTATTTTATGTTTTTTTTAAATAATGTATATTATTATTTTATAATAATTTTTTTGAATAATATTATTATTCTTTTTAATCAATGCCAGCAAAAAACAAATTTTTAATTCAAGCTGCTTAATTTCTAAAATTTTATATATTATTATTATTATTATTATTATTATTATTATGCTGGCTCCCAGCCTTGTCTATTCATTGTGTGAAATGTCTAGTTTCGCAACCACAGTATTATTATATTTTTGAAATAAAATAATTACATAATTATGCTGGCTCCCACCCTTGTAGGGAAATGTCTAGTCTGAGCTAAGGGAGC
>VKHH01006696.1:0-16301 GCA_015144975.1 Epipyxis sp. PR26KG | reverse complement strand
CCAAGTTCTCAACCTTCCAAGCAACCTTCTGCAGAACCAACATCTGGTCCTTCATCTGCTCCAACATATCAACCAACCACACAACCATCAAGTCAGGTGAGTAATAGTTGTATCTTCAATACGATTTATTTTAATTAAAATATTTCATTTAGCCAAGCGGAAGACCTTCTAATCCTCCCTCACAACAGCCTTCAGATTATCCAACTTCAAAACCAACTTTAATGCCCACTCAATGTCCTAACTCACTTCCAACAACTCAACCTACATCCTATCCAACGAGTCGCCCGTCATTGCAACCATCAAATCTACCAACAGCACAGCCTGTGTGGATTCCTACTTCTGAACCAACTACACAACCAACGTCTACACCCTCAAGGCCTCCCACCAATCAACCCACTGCACAACCAATGATGAAGCCATCTTCAAATCCAACGATACTGCCTTCCTGTCAACCATCAACTCAACCATTTTCCTTTCCTACTTCACAGCCATCAGTTCAACCTATCAGTCAACCTTCAACTCAACCATCAACAAATCCAACTTCACAACCTTCTTGTGAGCCAACATCCACTCCTACGAGTCAACCAACACACCAACCAACAACTTCTTTATCGTGTGATCCATCCATTCAACCAATCTGCTCACCTACTTCTAAACCTTCAAATAATCCATCCAACTCACCTTCAAATAATCCTTCATCACAACCAACAAAGATGCCATCCTCAAATCCTACTTTATCCCCAACTGTGATTCCATCATCAGAACCAACTGCTAATCCCTCAATTATTCCTACCACTCATCCATCTTTTATTTCAACTGTTTTGCCACCATCGTCTTTTCCATCTTCAATTCCTTCAAGTGTTCCCTCTTCATATCCTACTAGTATTCAGTCGTCTATAAAACCATCATTTCTTCCAACAACTCTAATTTCTTCGAATATAACATCCTTAACTCCATCCAATCTACCTACTTCATCCCCAACTGTAATTTCATCATCTAACAATTTGACATCATTTCCTTCACAGGATGCTATCATTTATTTGTATAATGAATATTTATTGAATTTGGTTTTGTTTCGGTCATTTGCTGATGCTTACATGGATTTATACTCTGATTTCAACAAGCTCAGTGAAGACCTTTCCACAACACGTGAACAGTGCACATCCTGGTATCAATGGGTTTATGGTAATTTGAAACAATCACGATATTTGTACAAGCCACGAATGATTCAAATAGCAACAGGTCACACAAATTCCGCTTCTTATCACAAAAATTCATTCAATTGCTCGAACTCTTCCCTTGTCGCTGAGATAGTATCTCGTCTATCTGTTTCCATACCATCTAATCGATCATCTTACTCATGGCAATGTGATGCTCACATCTGGCGTGTAAGCTATTGCAATTCATCATTAGCTCCTTTGCTTTGTGTTGACTGTACTGATCCTTGCAAAATCGTGTACACTACTTACAGCTCATACATCGCACCATGCTCTGAGTCATACAATACTTCAAATGTGGTGGGTGTGTATGAAATTATTAAAGTTGCGTATGATGAAGTTTATCAAGCACCAGTCATTTCAAAAATTAAAACCGGTGTTTCAGAGTATTCTTTATTGGTAACAATAGAGTTGGACTCCTGTGGTATTGTTAATTGTGTTGCATTGAGAACGAGTGTAAGTTTAGTTTCGATTGATCAAATTATAGCAAAGAACTATGGTGTAGCTATAAATGATGAGAATGACTTTTCAGGTGGTGTTTTCATCAATGGTCTAGTGCCTAATACTCGGTACAATGTGTATTGTGCAGCTAAATCTTTCTATGGGACAATATCGACTTTAACTCAAGTTATGGAAACAGCGGTTGATATCACCACAACTTGCTGCAGCAGAGTCAACATTCGATTGTTATCATCGATAGTATTGAGTAATAGTCCTTGTTTGAATTGTGTTGAAATAGTTTTAGAGTCAATGCCTTCCCATCATTTAATAGTGACTCTTACTCTGGTTAATATTTCAAACAATGCTTCGCTCTCGATGTTTTCCCCTTCTTCGCTACTATTCGATATTAAAACTGCGTCTTTATCTGAGTATTCATCAATTTATACACCGATAGTGGGAGAATATAAAATTTTTGTTGCCTTGAGTGGAAGCTCATCTAATGATTACATTGTAAACTATGATCATAATAATATGTTAACTGTATTGAGTGAAAGTAGCATTCCTCCAGCTCCACAATTACTAGAAGCGGTGTTTGCAGACACAGGAACTTATATTCGCATTAAGTTCGATTCCAAAACAGATCAGGGCAATGTTGATTCGAAATTCAAGTGCAGTCAATTGCTTGATTTCTCTTGTTCTATTGCATCTGATTGTTACTGGCGAGACTATGCAACAATTGATGCATTTGTACAAAGAGGCGAAGAGTGCGCTGGACCTGGTGACTATTTGAAGCTTCAAAGCTCAGCTACTATCAAAGCTTTCTGTGATTCATCTTCGCGTGATTGTTCTTCTTGTGATAGTTGGAGTAATTCTTCTGTTGTTTCAAAAGTGACAATATCGTATCCGTCAAGTCCAGTTCAACCTGCGATTGTGATACTCAGCCCCACGATAACAGGGCAATGCAGCTCCCTTCTAATCGATACAACAAGCTCAAGTGGAAGTTGTGGGAAGGACTGGATGAATTCTTCCATTGTTATTAATTCAGATCAAGATCGAAATCTAAGTGCATTGAATGCATACTTGAGCCATACATTTAATTTTTATCGACCTAACAGCATACCCGCTTCATTCTTATCTGGTGATTCTATTTACAATATCGTCATTACTTTATGCAATGTATTTCTGCAATGTTCTTCTTCATCTAAACGATTGACAGTATTATCTACGACTGTTCCATCTGTGATTATATACGGATCTGATCAAAAATCCGTAAAAAGATCTATGCCTGTCACGTTATATTCGAAAGGCACATTAACCGATTGTTCCTCAATCATTTCATCAAATGTGAACTATAAATGGTTTGTTTATATGAATGGGATTCCAGTACCCAGTATCATTTCGAGCTCTAAGGATCAGTCGATCATGAAACTACCAGCCTATTCTTTTACTGTTGGTAATACCTATGAGTTCAATGTTCGAGTATCATTTCAAACTCAAGTTTCTTCATATTCGGTGTACATAACGGTTGAATCTGGAAATATTGTGGCAATTTTGAGTGGTCCATCTAAACAAAGCTTCAGAGTCGGCGAAATATTCACCTTAGATGGGTCGGATAGTTTTGATGAAGATGAAGAGATTATTTCTGGTAGATTATCTTCTTTGTGGTTTGAGTGGCATTGTAGTACTCTGCTACCATCGTATAATGAGACTTGTGTGAGTGTGCTTGAGAGTGGTTATAATATTAACAATTGTGACAGTTCAAAATGTTTCGTCAAATCTTACTCGTCCATTGACAGCGATTCTTTGATTCAGATCACAATGACGGTGCATGATTCAAGTCAAAACTCGTCTCGATTTGCATTTGCTTACAAGGAAGTATCTTTTATATCTCCTGAGCTGCCACTAATAAACTTAAACAGTCCTTTCTCTTTGAACGTCTTTAATGCTGATCAGATGCTTCAAATAACTGGTAACGTTAACGTAAACAAAGCTAGAGCTACTAACTGTTCATGGTGGATGAATGAAAGAATGGTCTTACAAAGTGATTCCCTCACACCCACTAATCACTTCATATCTGGTTTTTATTCATCGAATATCAGCTCAATCGCACATCTATTTTATCTTGTGTTGAAAGGGAATAGTGTGAGTGAGGGTAACACTTACTCATTTGAACTGCTATGCATTGATTTGATTTCATCGAACTCGTCCAAAGCTTCCCTGACAATCATAGTCAATTCTCCACCATCATCAGGAAGTCTCTTTATCGAACCCAATCGAGGCATTGCAATTAAAGATGATTTCCAGTATTTTGCGATCAATTGGGAGGATATTAATATTCCGTTACGATATTCGATGGGATATTACAATCCAAACGGGATTTATATCGCGATACGTTCATTGTCAGAATCGAATGTTGCGAGTAGCAAGTTGCCATCCGGTTTCTCAAATAATAATTTTTCTATTATATGTCTGGTTCGAGTTTTTGATTCGCTTAATGCAAACACGACTAAATCCTCGTTAGTCAGAGTTATTCCTTCACTGCTTAAGAGCAACTTAACTTCGATAAATAACTTGATAAATACTTTACAATCTACTTCTAACGATGTTGACCAGATTAAGAAAGTAAGCGCAGTAGCGGGTTACTTACTGAATAATGTGGACTGTTCCATCGCTCCTAACTGTTCGTCTCTTTATCGATTTGATTGTGCTTACACAGAGAATACTTGTGGTGCATGTTTTAAAGGCTATATAGGAGTAAGTGGAGATTCAAACCAAGCTTGTTGGCGAAGTAAATCAACTCATCGTAGACTAGATAGCACTCATGAAATGCTTGAGTCATGTAATAATGGTATCTGTGACGCAATTGAGAAAACCTGTCCTAATAACTGCAATAATCGTGGAGTATGTCGATTCGCGAGTACAAACACGAGGCAGTTATGGTCAAGTCCATGTTTCGTGACTCAATCTGAATGCGTGGCGGTTTGTGATTGTGAAGCAGATTATGAGGGATCCGAACAATGTAATGTTCCAACCGAAGAGACTACTAAGAAATCAGTATTGAGAAACACTCTTCTTTCAAACTTGGAGGTTCTGGTTTCAGTGGAAGATGTCACTCCCTCAGCAATTGAAGACTGGCTCGGAATCCTAATATTATTATCTCAGAACAAATATGAATGGACTGGCACAACCGCGACGAACCTGCTTACCGTATTGGAATCAATACTGGACAACTGTTATCAGCATAAAATTGATTATTGGAGAGTGTCTTCTATTCTTGATTCGTTAGACACAGCATCATTCGCTTTGTCTCGAGCATATACAAACAATAATTCGAATTACAACAGTTCAATGTCTACTTCCGGTGTTTTGCATTTCTTAAATAACTTCAACAATTACATCACCAGCCAAATCGTCACTAGTCAGGCACCAATTGTAGTGATAACATCTCAATTCCGAGTTGTAAATGAAAAGTTATCCACTTTTAACATGAAGAGTGATGTAACCAATTTTACATTTTCTGTGCCTCCGAATGATTTAGAAACTTTCAAATCTAAGCCGACATCATCATTTGAATTTTCTTACGATACAAGCATTTCTAATAATTTTGCGAGTGATTCGTTGTCTGTTTCTTGGTACTCTTATCATTCATCATTACTATCAAGAGATGTTTCATTGATGCAATCCTTTCCTTTAAGTGTTTCCTTCTCATCCTTACCAGCAACTCAATTGAAGCTAACTCTGCAAATCTCTGATTACTATTTGTTCAATTCATCCAATTATAATCATACGTCAATTACAGGCAATATAACTTGTGCTGAAAACGTGATTGAAAGTAAGAATCTGACTTGTTTGGATGGATCTGTCATTGATATGAGATGTAATGGCTCAAGTCGTGGCTTGTTTTCATTTCGTTGTCCATCTTATTACTATTCATCAATATGTTCATCGATATCGTCTAATGTAAATGGTTCTTGTGGTGTGTATGATGCTAATGAGCTTAATGTAACTTGCATATGTTCTTTGTCTTCGCCTGTTTCAACATCTTCTGGTGACTCAGGTTATCGTCATTTATTGCAAAGTAATAATGAGTCAACTTCTTCGACGACTGTTCATATCAGCTATGTTTCTATGGCAAAAATTGTATCTTCGAATTACGTCTCGACTTATCAGAATGCAAATGAGATCAAGTTAAGTGGGGATCAGGTATCTGTCGCTTTTGCCGTTGGTTCCTTCCTGGTTGTGCTTGTGTTAGGAATAGTAGTATCTCATTGTGTTGAATCAGAAAAGCTTCCTCAACGGATATCAAACAGCAAATCTATGATAAGTTTGCAAGTTATTCAATCTCAAATGAGCCAATATTTGTCGAGATCGAAGACATTTAGCATAAAAAAAATGTTGTCGACGAGGAGTTTTGGCTCAGAATTGAACTATAAAATCCACCTAATTGAAGAGTCTTTGCCAAAAATCATGCGATCATCCACCATTATTCGTCACATTTTGGACGAATTGCAAAGACATCACAAGTGGTTTAGCATTATACTCTTTAGAAATCCCCATTTTCCTCGCGTTTATCGAATGGTTTATTTATGCACTTATGTGTCTATTGTCACGTTCTTTCAAGCTCTAACTTTCTCTTTCATGAAACCAGACGATGGGTCATGCAACAATCTTGAGACAGAGCTGAGTTGTCTATCTCATCCATCTGATTATGCAATTGGCCAATCGAAGTGTGCTTGGATTAATACTGCTGACCGATATTCAAGCGATTATTCGAGCTCATGGAAATGTGAGTTTGTTCAACCAGAATCAAGAATCAAGATTGTTTTGTTTGTAGCGATATTCACTGCAGTCATGAGCACCCCTATCGCTATCCTATCAAACTGGGTCATCAAATATATTTTATGTTCGCCTGATGGATTGGTTAACCGCAAGGGTGCCATATCACCTGAGATTTTGTTGAAGAATGTCTCCGAACGTTTATCGTCTAAGATGATGCCTTCAGTTTATTCACAAAAGCCCATAATGTTGTCCCGCAAAAATCGAATGAAATCCAACTTCCAATCATTCAGATCGTTGATGGCGAAGAAACGTCAAAATAGTGTGATTTTGAGCGAAGTTAAATCACTTTCAATCGATATTGCGAATTATCGCCGAACTTTAACAATGACTGCATTGAATGAATTCGACCGTAAGTATATTATACATTTGATGTAACATTGTTTCAACATGAAAATCATCATATTTCATAATTATTATATTATCATATTTTATATGTTGTTACAATAATTATGATGATAATTTTAGGATTATGGAATCTTGACTCTGAAGGTCGCTTTGTGGGATTAAACGATAATTTCGCGTTATCAACTAGCATGTATGATCGTATTTCTTCACTTTGTTCGACGAAGAAACCTGCCATGTCAATCTATGATGATCTTGAAACCACCATCACGACTGAGGAGCAAGAGCTGTCTTTATTTGAAAGAAATGATGATGTAGAAAAGTTGAATTGTCGTTTAGTGTATCTATTCCAATGTGATTTAATGGCTGGTTTTCAAAGCAAAATAGTATCAAATAAATCATTCCGAGACAGCCCAAATTCATCTTCTGTTTATGGTAGTTATCGCTTGCTAGGCTGGCTGTTCATAATATCACAGAACGTGTTAATGCTCTCGTATGTGATGTTATTCGCCCTACAACAGTCCCAAGTGAATCAAAGAGCATGGATATATTCATTTTATTTATGGATTGGACTCGATATTATATTTGTGAGTACCGGCACTGTTATCTTAACCCATGTGATAGTTCCTCGTTTAGTGATGAGCGATGTCGAGAAGAATAAACTCAAGTTACTATCGCTGATTCAGAAATTCCATGAGAAAATCATTGAACGTAACGATGATTGCGATGATAAAGCTAACGTTGTCTCATTCGATCATAGTATTCAAAAGGTAAATAAGTATGATAATGATTCTCAAACAATCAAAATCAAGCCATTCAACGCAGCGAAATACTTCTTCGTGTCATATCGCATCGCTGAGAAATATCCTGATTTGGCGGTATCCCCAATGCTTCGTCAGTTTGTAACTCAATTACCTAAACACCACCAAGAGTTCTCTGCCTCTCAATCCTATGGCATGACCTTCTCTTCCATCTCCAAAGGCATCACAATTATCGTGTTTTTCTTCTTGAGTGGCATGATTGAGTTGCCATCATCACTGCAGGACTTCCTTATTGAGACAGTGACTACCCTTGGATTAGGGGGCATAATGATGATGTTCATTGACTTATACAGCATTTATCCCGCCTTAATAATGCTTCCTGTGCTAGTGGTGGGGATCATCATTCACTACGTTTATGTGTTTGAGAAAGCAATTTCGAAGAAGAGGATGTTGGAAATGAGAAGTGCGATTGATCGTGCTCGAAAGTCATCTCACAGAGCATCTTCCACTTATCAAATAGACTCATCCAATAACAATCATAATAACCCCAACAATATTGACAATAATAATGATTACAATAATAATAGTCAAAATAGCAACGATAATAATAGTATTTCACCTAATAATGATGATTTATTTCGCAATGTAAATATTCTTGAGCATCATAACTCAAGCTACTTGGACATAGATGATCATTATAACGAATCTAAGCTTGAGAAGATGGCAAGTGTATCACAGGACTCGGTGGTAAGTCTGGAATCTGGCAGAAATAATAATAATAATCGTCGCAATAGTAGCGGTGCATATAAATTCCATTCTCTTATGAGAAAACAATCATTTTCCCTTCGAATGAGAAGAGAGAATAGCTATTTACAAGACAAAAATGAATTTATTAAATTTGTCACCACTCATATTAATAATAATAACAATAATAATAATAATATAAAAACTCAAAATTATACGATAATGCATCATACAAAGGATGATAATATGAATAACAATAATAGAAACTTTGATGAAGAAATTAACATGTACCATCAACATGAATAATAATATAAATAATAATAATTATAATAATTATAATAATTTCGTCATCTCAATATCATATTTCTCTGATAATTTCTCTTATAATTCATGATATGATAATTCATAATTCATCATTACTATGATATTATCCCAACTTTACATAACCTTAAGAAATAAAAATAAATAATAAAAATAAAATAAATAAAATAAATAAAAACTGGATTGAAAATAATGTATATAATTAAAATTCTCAAAAATCTTACAGGAAATAATCTTACCGGTTGTCTTAGTCTCACGGGGTGTAAATAATAATCTCATTTTCTATCGAAAAGCATAATAATAAACTTTGAATTTGTTGTAACTGTTATATTATATTTAACTCATTTTTATGTAAAATCAATTAATTAATTGTGAACATAATAATAATGAGGATATTTTTTTTTTGTTTATAATAATTTATTTGTTTTATATTATATATTAGTATATTATATTTGATGTCATCTAGTCTGGATTAGAGATCATAGATCGCTTAATGATGATTATTAATATTATTATTGTATTATTTTGTATAAATGAAAGAATTGTGAGGCGTTAACAGATTATAACTAACAAGTAATAATGAATTATGATAGTATCTTAAAATGATTATTTGAGTTACTGATTTTTGTTATTGTTTTTTTTTGTTATTTGAGTTTTCAGTTTGAATAGCTGAGCAACACTTTTTCCAAGAATGAATCAAACAAAAGTAAATATATTCAAACATTAGTAATAATATCCAATGGTTGTACCCACTTATCCCTTAAGAAATTATTCTTCACATAATGTCTGATATCAACCACACTATTAGGTACTAATAGTTATAATATTTTCTTATGCGAACAGTTAACACTATACGGTACTATGTGAGATAATATATTTTATTATTAGATAGAAATGATGGATGCTGGGATGCTTTCCTATATCAGAATTTCAACCATAGAGTGTACCGGTCGGTCGGTATTACCAAGAATTCACCACTTTACTATATATTCCGGTGGGTCCGGATGCGTGAACATATTTCTAATTTATCAAATATCACCAATGAATAATCATAATAAATGATATCTACAAAAGATATATGAATCAGTCACTTATTAGCATATGATATGCTTGTTGAAAACAAGAAAACTGGAATCTAATCTTCATAATTCTTGTAATAATTTTATCAATCATTGCATACAATAAATCGATTCGATAAATAATAGAAACAAAAAACTCGGATCAATGCAACAAGATGATCGATCAATGAAGAATATTTAACTTTTCAATTATGAAAATAATCATAATAAATATTGGCAATAAAATAAAATATAAATATAAAACAATAATAATTGAATAGTCTTTGCTGATAATAACAATAATGAAACTGTGTGATTTACATCGAATAAATGATGCATTGAATTTGGCAATGTTGAGAAGATGATCTGTTTTAGCACTCAAGTAACTGAAATCATAAAATCAAAAATGAAAAAAAACTGAATCAATGCACAAGGGAACATTTAAGCTATTAGGCTATCAAGCTCTCGTACAAGTGGGCTCGGCTGTCATGATGAATCACTCTTCAAACTTTGATGAAACGTAATCCTAAATAAGCAATAAAACGACAGACGACGATGTACACCACCAACAACCCTGCACAATATGAAATGCTGTATTGATCATATCCATAGTAAGCATTGTATTTAGCACCCGTGAACGGTGAGGATGTCAGGGGAGGTAGAGTACATGCACCTGACGCGGTTAATTCTGACTTTTCACAAGTGATTAAAAGATGTGAATTTTCATTCAAAGACACACCAACAAACGCATATTTGATGTATGACAATGCGTCTGCAAATCTCCAGTCAGGATAAAGAGATACTTGTTTTGGTGAAATAAACCATCCTCCATACAATCGACATATTTCATAAACGAAAGCACTCACCACGGTAGACATTTCAATGCTGACGAATAAACACGATACCATATTAGTCAAAGAAGTTGCAGCATTTGAATCAAGTATCATAAATCCCATGAATATGAAAAACTGCTTTGTGGTGGGAGCAAATCCAATACGAGGATACACCATAATCGTGTACAGGATGGGGGAAATGACTTGCACGAGCGTATCAGCGACTGTTTTGGCCAAGAAGTAGGATGACACGTTATATGATCCAGCTGCTCGTTCACGAAGCATGAGAGCTCTCTCAAGAGGGAAAGAATGTGATCCTTGTAGAGATGAAACGATTCCTTGGTGAATGACACAGAAGAAAAGTGCAGCTTGACGCTTACTGCCTGACGATTTGTGAGTGCCAATATCTTCCCAGACTGAACTAGAGACAAACGTTGCGACAACTAAGGTTACTGCAATGTTAACAAATATTATGTCCCATCTGCGAAGATGTGAATGAAGGCATCGCCTTAAGAGAATGAAAAATTGCATATGCCATAACTGCCATTGCTTTTTCTCGCCTTGGAATTGTTCTAGAGCTTCTCCATTTTTATTGCTCATCAATATGTTCATTGGAGGAAAATCAACTCCATTTGAGTCATTTAATTCATTCTTTGCAACTTTATCAGCTTCATTATTATCTACATCTGATCCGGAGACCGTTGGAACTAATTCAATCGATTTCAAATGTGCATATTCTCCAGTAATATTCGTCACACCAACCTCTTCGTCAGATTGATCACTGAACTTTGATTCTTCTTCATCATTTCCTTCTTGACCAATACATAGAATATTAATAATATGATCAGCTGGATTGACATGGTCAGGACACGGATAGCCTTGTTGACCGAAAAAGTTAGTTGCATTTGCAGCTTCTCCTTGGTAGACGATGTGTCCTCGCTTCATGAGAATCAAATTATTAAACAAATTGAATATTTTCGCTTGAGGTTGATGAATAGTAGTTATAACCATGCATTCACCGCGAATTGTCAACATTTTCAATGTTTTCATAACTGACATCGCTGTTGAAGAATCAAGGCCTAAAATGAAAAAAATTAATTATTATTTGTACAAAATTTAATCAATACTATACCGTATACCTGATGTTGGTTCATCCAAAAACAAAATATTGGGTTTCAATAATAGTTCCATTGCAATACACAACCGTTTGCGTTCACCACCGCTAATTCCTTTATTTCTCGTATCACCAACAATTACATCCTTGCAATGGGTGATGCCCATAATTCGCATGACAAGACTTTCGCGCTCTTTTCTCTCTTCATGCGTACTAGTCCTTGGCATTCGTAACTCTGCCGTGTATGCTAAGGTTTCACCTACAGTGAAATTGGCATTTAGCAGATCATCTTGCATCACATAACCCGAAGAATTTTTAAGATCTTGCTTTGTAAATGTCTTTCCATTTAGTCTTATATCACCAGATACTCCCATGCGATAAGTATCAAGTCTCATTGCCAAAGCAGAGAGAAATGTGGTTTTCCCACTTCCACTTGAACCCATGATAGCGCACATGCCACTTTTAATTACCCCACTAATATCTTGAATTAAGTAGTTTTCTTCCGTGCTTTCATTTAGAAAAAAATCTTGAATATAACTTTTTTTATACTTTGTGGTCACAGTTAAATGACTCCATGAAATAGAAGCAATATTATTTGTTGCACCAATCATATATTTATATTTTGATTTCGTGTCTGAAGTATCCACCTGTTCAGACATAATACTCAGCAATGGATTATAATTTGTAACTCCTTGAAGATTCAGTTTCCTCAAATTTTAAAAATTAATGTTTTACTTTTTGTGAAACATCGTGAAAGATGACGAATGAATAATTTTTTAAAAATTTGATTTATTAATGATTTTAGATATGATCCGGTGTTGTGGAGATGTGTAACAGAGTGTAATAACATAAATAACAATTATCAGAGAATCACTGGATTATGGCATTAACAAATAAATGTAAAAAATGAATTCAACGTGGTTAAATTTAACGCGGGACAGGAACTGACGTGCAGGGCGACAAACTGAATAAAGTTAATCTAAATAAATAATGTTGTTATTCATGTAATCTATTGTACTGAACTATGGTGGATTGAGATTATTGAAAATCGGAAGGTTACGGTCGACGGTCGTGAAATCATATACAGATTAATTAACTTTGTCTATTAGTGAAAGGGATAATCTTAGTTGATAAGTTTATTACCGTTACATAGTTACATAATTTAACCTTTTGAAGCACAGTAGCGAGAGTAGCGGTAGTTAAGCATAAACAGATAGATTTATAATCAGCACAGTTCATTATCATTTGAAGATTTTTTTCCTTTTATATAAGTGAGCTATGAAACCATGTGATATGTATCAATAAGTACATAAGTTATAAGTTAATTGATAATTCTACCAATATTTTCATTATTAATCATCCATTATTGTAAATGTACGAATATTGGTAGAATATTTATCTTAAGTTAATTACTCTATTCATTATAGACCCTTAGGTGAAGAATAATGCGATTCTTTTGCTTCTTTCTAATAATAATAAACAATTGTTGGACTATTTCCTCCACTAGTCTATCGGTTACATTCACAAATTCAATCAAGAATAATAAAATTAGTGATAATTATACAGAATCAACTATAACATTATATTGGTTTTCATTGAACCAAGTGGATGGAGTGGAAGAATCTATTGAAATAGCAGATATTCCATCTTTGGAATCATTATCCATATCAACCTATGCTGGCCATACATTTTACGCAACAATCAAAGGCTCGAATGAACTGCTTTATCCTTACGAGGTATATGATTGTAGTAACATATCATTTGATCAGTTGATTTTTGACGATTACATTTCATTGATTATCATTATTAGATGCACATGAGTGAATATAATGATCATTATCACATTGGTGGAAATCCTTTAATTGATCAAATTAAATATGTTAGATTCAGAAATAATCATAATAAGAATGCAATAACAGTATATTCACATGAACCATTTAGTATAATGATCAATAAATATTGTGATATTGAAGCTGGTGATGTAATGCAAGTAAATGTTACTGTGGGACAAATATTCTTTTCCACTTTTAAAAATGATGATATTCAACATAGATTATATCCATATCAGGTAAGCCTCATATCATCACATATTAGAGATTACTTAGATGATATTTTATTATACTTATACAATAATAATAAATTAAAACTATTATTTTATTATTATTATTGTGGCTCATTTTTGAATTCGGAATTCTGAACAAGATACAAATAATCTCTCTTATAATTTTTATAATAATAAATTTAGTTGAAAATAACAGAAGTGGATGAAGAATATTTATTTGGTTCAGAAGTTTCTTTTTCCTCATCTTTAATTAATATTTTGAATCAAACATCAAACACAAACATTGTGAAATTTCGTTCATTGGCACCTAAAGTCAACATGTGGTATGATGATGGACACGATGGCATATTTCAAGGCAGTCTGTTGCTAGGTACTATACACTGTATACTGTATGTCATGCAATAAGTACTATATAATCATGCAATATTATGGATAATAATATCATCCTCCATATTTTGATATGTTTGACATCAGTTTAATTACTTAATTTAAATTTCATAATTATTATGATTTGAATGGTGTATTTTATTAGATGTGGAGTGAGTAATAATAATATTGTTTATTTTTATTATTAGTATTGAGTTCTAAACATGATCCATATAATCAGTATCAATTATTATTATATCTAAAATAATATTGTCATTACTCATTTAAGGTCAAGAAACAACCATAAATGTGTATGAAGGTCATGTGTTTTATTTCACCGATGCTACTAATAATGATAATGAACTTGACCGAGTGACTATGACCAAAGATACTGTATTAGTATTGATAAATGATACACACCATGCACCACCAGTCGCACTACTAGACTTGTATGAGCAAGAGGCAATATTTATGAAAGATTATTATAATCAAACAGGCAGGCATTGGAGACATTTTTATGATGTTACAGGACCGAGATCGCCACCTACATTGTTCATGTGGCCAAACACAGCTATTGGGGACTATCATCATGTCCAGTCTAATGCTTCTCATTGGTGAGAAGCTCTAGATTATCTACTAAACTTGAATTAATATTACTAACTGTATAATTATAAAAATAATAACGATAATAAAAATGATATTAATAATAATAACTACAATAATAATATGATTTAGGCATTGTACAGGGCCACAATCAAAATGACAATTAAACCATACAATTCGTTTAAGTCTTGAATCTATTTCTACTGAGCCAAGAGCCTTTTTAATCGAAGGATTTTTAAGTGATTTTGAAATAGATGTGATTCGGCGATTAGCTGCTCCAAAGGTAGATGAGAGTTTAGTGGGTAACAATGAGTTAGGAGGTGGTCGTAAAAGCACAGTTCGTACCTCACGGAATACTTGGATAAGTCGAGATACGAATACGGTAATTATAATTATAATAATAATAATAATAATAATTATTATTATTATTATGTTAAAATAATAATATTATTATTATTTTTTACATTTCTTTAAACGATAAAATAATTCTATTTACTTAATATCATTCAAAAATTATTAGATTTTTATTTTATTTATGTCAGTTACGTATATTCGATATTATGAATTTATTCAATGCCAACAAAAAAAATTCAATGTATAAAAATGATATATTATTTTATTTATCACAATACAATATTATTAATATCATAATCAACATGAAAATAATATATTATTATGATATTTTAGATCACAGAAACGATATCATTACGAGCAGCTGATATATTAAATATCAGCGAGTCCTTCCTACACAATCACAAGAATGTAGAAGACATGCAAGTTGTTCATTATAAAAATGGTCAAAAATATGATTCACATATCGACTGGGGAGTACGTGGATACCCGGAGTCGCGTTTGATCACATTATTATTATATCTCACCGATATGACGAGCCCTACAGCAGGTGGTGAGACAGCATTTCCTAAAGGTGCGAATGGATTAGGTTTCAAAATCAATCCAAAAAAAGGAAATGCTGTCTTGTTTTATAATATGTTAGAAGATGGAAATGGAGATGTTTTATCATTACATGCTGCATTACCATGTGTTGAAGGGGAGAAATGGTTAGCTAATTTTTGGGTATGGGATCCAAAACGAAAATAATCAATTTATATAATAACAATATCACATTAATAATAATAATTATTATTATTCTCATCAACAATTATTTCATATTGATAATAATAATAATAATAATAATAATAATAACAATAATAATAATAATAATAATAATATTAGGATATTTAATTTGCCTAGTGATGAGATAGGAGTTATCAACAATCATTAATCAAAATATTATTGAATTCATATCCCCGACCTTACTATAAATTCCTGTTATTAATACCTTACCGTTAATCTTACTGTATTATTATTTATTATAACATATTTATTAATACTATTTATTAACATATTATTCACACTTTGCACTAATAACATACATTTATAATTCTAATCTGTTACATTACTTAATTAAACTTAAAAAAATAAATATAATTTGAATTAAATTCTTGGTCCTTACCCTTGTGCAAAACTTTCCTCGCCTTAAAACTCTTAGTTCTGTAGTATCTCACTTAGGAGTACTGACTCCCTAGGACACTATCCGGGG
>VKHH01006695.1:0-16302 GCA_015144975.1 Epipyxis sp. PR26KG | reverse complement strand
TAGCTTTTTCCTCTTGTCTAGTTGCACCTTTTTGATTTGCTCCGTTAATTTTTATTAATTCATTCATTCATTCATTTTAGCGTGTTTGCGCATCCCTGGAATGTATTTTTTTATTAATAAAATTAGAATCATAAAAAAAACAAATGTAAATACTTAGTATGAATTTAAGGCATTAGGGCAGAATAATCGATAATCGAGTCGCTATACGAGTCTTTTTTTATGAAATATGGTACAGAATAATCCATCAGAATTACTAATTTGTACATTAACACCCCCCATATTAACGAAAAAAACCTCGGCAAAACCTCAAACCTCAAAAAACAAAATGAAAAACTACATGAACAAGTGAGGCAACGAAATTTTACAACAACCGGAAACCGGATATAGTACATTATTACTTATACCTGGATACATTCAAAATTGTACTGTAATTTTCAAGGAACATTAAATATTTTTGTGCAATGAGCTCAAACACTTTAGCAAACAAACGATGGATGTCGGATAGCGAGTCTGATTATTGCTCAAATTGTAATGACCAATTTACTCTAATTTCCCGAAAGCATCATTGTCGATGTTGTGGAAGACTTTTATGTGGGATATGCTCATCAACCTGGCTTCTTATTCCAAAAGATAAAATTATATCAGGACCACATAACAAAACTGATTCCTATGACACTCCTCAAAGAACGTGCGTAAACTGCTCTAAAATACTGATGCCGTTTCAAGATGAATTGCGGATGAACTCCTCACCAGCAAATTCAGATATTGTTCTTGAACGCTCCACAAATGAAAGATATTTAAACTTGCCAATAACTCTATCACTAGAGTCAGATATTAAAAAAGCTGCTTATACTTTATACAATTTCACGGCTGACAACAAAATTGAAGGAATCGATAGAATCCCAAGAGAATTAATTTTGGGCGCCAAAGGAATAGCTTTCTTCACCATCTTGAAGGCTGGATTTTTGTTTACTGGTCGATTGGGTACAGGCTTGGTTGTATCTCGTTTGGAAGATGGAAGTTGGTCTGCCCCCTCAGCTCTGATGATGTCTGGTATGGGATGGGGATTTCAAATAGGAGGAGAATTAACTGATGTTATTCTTATTCTTACATCAACAAGTGCAATTAATGCATTTTCTTCAAACGCACAGATTAGTGTTGGTACTGAATTAGGAGTATCAGTTGGCCCAGTTGGTAGATCGGCTGGCACTGATTTACACGCTGGAAAAAAGGGGGCATCCGCGGCTTTTTCTTATGCTCACAGTAAAGGATTATTCGTTGGAATCTCGTTAGAAGCTTCAATTATTGCATCAAGACCTGATGTCAATCGTTCATTTTATGGTATGGAAGTGAAACCTGCAGATCTCTTATCTGGTGTTCATCCCCGACCAAAAGCAGCAGAACCATTATACAAAGCTTTATCAGGTAATTAATATTATGTATCTCTTTATTGAAATGGTTATATCAAATTATATTGCATTATTGTTTATTCAATCTATGCTTGTTGTAGAAGTATTAACTAACATTGACGACGATGATATCAATCGAACAACAATTGTTTCAAGGTTTACAAGTATTACTGAAAGTATTTTACATCATGATAGTAGTTCTAAATCTAAACCAAATAACAATTCGACTTTAAATCAAATAATTCCGAATAACAGTTCTAATGAATTTTCTGATGCTTGGACCTTTGAAAGAAATGAAAGAATCAAACAAAGTATGGAAAAAGAAAACGCATTATTTGAAAATATTCGATCACAAAGTAGGACAACCTCTTCTGTTGATAGCAATAATAAAGCTATATTGGAAAGAGACCTTTTAACAACATTTAATACTTCTGATACAACTAACACGATGATGGATTATTCGCCGTTTGAAATGAAAGAAATGAAATCAATGAATAACAAGTCCGAAGCAAAAGTTGATGATAAGAATTATCCTAGAATGAGCTTAAATCAAAAACTATCAAATAAGAATAATGTGATTATGGAAGAAGAAAAATCTAATTCATTTAATGATATTGATTTTGATATTAATTCTTTTGTGGAAGAAAATTCTAATTATGAAGAAATTCGATTTTAAACACTTATCAAAATCAAGCTAACGTTTTCTTTTTCAGAATAATGAGGACGTTTATTAATGTAATATATATAATTAAACTTACTATTAATCAAACTAAATTTCTAACATGAAAACATCATTATGTGAAATGTTAAGCTCACAATTCGGCTGTTTGATATTCATTCAAATTTCGTAATATATTTTTAAGAATCAGTTAATATCAACTAGAATTTCTGGGCAAAATCAATCATAACCTAATTTATCAATTAAACTCGCAAGTTTCAGAATACAGAATTTAATGTTGCGTAATACTGTAATTTTCAAATTAAGTTTATCGACAAGAGTTCAAGTTTATATTTGGCATACAAAATTGGCATACAAAGTAACAAATCATTAAAACTTCGTTCATTAACTATGATTAATTTTTAAATTAAATAAATAGTTGTTGGTTTGCTGGTTTCGAGTTCTTGCGCACCTTATACAGTGTTCCTCATCTTAAGTCAGAAATATCTCATATAAAATTAATTTAACGTAATACGCGCAAACTAAAGAGTATTTAACGTCAAAGATACTACCGGTACATTACAAAACAAAAAAAAAATATACTCTTGATATGCTTGCTGCTTTCTATACTCTTTTGTTAAAATTAAAATTAAATTTGTAACATTCTTACTAAAAAAAAAACAACCATAAATACAAGTTGGGCTACGGTAAGGTTTAGGGAATAACTTAACGTTAGACGGTGCTCATTAATTAATTAATCAATTAATTTATTATTATTCATAAAATACATATACATAATTGAATCTAAGTCCGCTTCACTATTAGTAATCAAGGAGAAATTGAAATTGAAACTGTGGGTTTCCACCACTTGCTCTGCAATCTACAATGTCAATAACTAGACCAAGCCATTGCTTATTTGAATTTATCGTGAAGGCGTTTCATTACTTATTACTATTTTGTTGGTAGATTAATAAGTATGCTTGATCAATATTCTTTTGCTTCAGTGAGAATTATCACTAAAAAATCAATAATAGTTACAATGAGAAATTCATCACTAAGGTTATTATTTATAATATCATCTATAGTTATATTTGGAACATTATATAGTATGTGGTTTTTGTCTCAAAAGTTACCATATCTAAAAATTCTTTCATCGGAAGGTCAATATGAAAGTTTAACGTTCGATGTGGTATGCAAGCCTAAGTTAACTAGAATCAGCAACATGACTTCACTTGATCCTTCCGGTGATAGTAACGTTAAATTCAATTGCAGACCTGGCACATCTGAATTAGATACCCGATCAGACGATATGACACCGACCGATATACTGATCCATTTAATAAACAAAGGCAATCTTATTGATGGTGATGATGGTAGCAACAATAATGATAACAGTATTAGAAATGGTCGGAAACTTAATAAATTATTAACAAGTCTAATGATGAATGGATTACCGTTTGTCGGGTTAGATGACTATGTAACACTATCAGACAATACCAATAAAAATTTAGGGAATAAGGGAGTTGAACAAATTTTGAGTTTTCAAACTTATAAGGATAGCTTTGGTAACTTCTTAAATGTCAGATCAAATCGACTTATAATTGTCTCTTATGATTCTTGTTGGGTCCAACAGTTTATTGGATATCTTTATAAGACATCTTTGGTATTTAAGGTGATTTTATTTTTACTCTTGATGTTTATTTATTTATTTGCTGAAAACGCACTTTGAAAACGCCAACTCTAGTATTAGTATATCTTACGAATTTAATGCGACAACAAATGGAATTTAATTAAATAATAATTTTAAATAGTTTGAATAAAATTTAATTTGAAATATATATTTACTAAAGCGATTAATTTATATGCAATGATAATATATTTATATAAAGTTATGTTCATATAATTACGTGTAATTTTTTGGATTTTTTACGATAACTAACCTCTGCTTTATTTTCCATAAATGCACATTATTTAGAACTTAGATGTGAGGGTGCTATCAAGTATGAGAGAAGCAATGAATGTTTGTTGTGACGGAGTATGGGCTATTATAGAACTTACTGGTCCAGAGGTTAATCACTACACCTATAATAATACTTTCAATCTAAACAATTTCCCTTTCGATTCAGAAATTGTATCCATCATAACTCATATTAATGATATTCGTAATATAAATGAAGATGGACTTATTGTAAATGATGATGTTATCTTTTATAATCAAAGCAAATGGTCGGACCGCAACTTCAGTTACTATTGCTTTAATCCAATGGTATTTTCTTCACTGATTGAACAAGCAAAATCCGTTCTTCCTACAATATCGATAAGAATGCATCCATCATCTATTCCTGATACGAGAAACTATGAGTAAGTTCTATTAATATTTTATTGTCACATTTTTAATGGTTCATTGATTTGTTAACCGTTGTAAATAATATAGATGGACACCTCTTCAAAGACGATCTTTTAATCAACAATCAGGACAGTTGCTATATTTCATTTCAGGTTTTTTAACTTTTCAAATTGAATTTCAGAATTTTTTATCTTCGCTTGGACTTGGAGGATCTACAATTGCAACTGGTGCTTTGAATGATCCAACCACAAATATTTATTTCGATGGAAATGATAAAACCAAGAAATTGGCTGAGACATTGATGATAGCAACGTTACCGATAGATGTGTTGCATGCAGTGGTAAATGCTACTTCACAGGTGTGGTATTTATCAATGCATTATATAAACAATATCAACTTATTTTTATGTTTAACTTCTTTACGAATAGAATGGAAATTTACGACCTGTTCAATACTTCCCCCTTTATCATCGAGCATTCCGTAACAAAGACTATCAGCAGGTGAATGCTTCATCCTACTTTATATGAAGATGTTTCTTGCTCTTCGATCTTCTTTAATTATTGTCAAATCTGTGTTGCTTCATTAACAGTTATAATAACTTACTTGCTTATTTGATATAGCCTGTTTTCTGGCATTCGTTTGGTTTGCTCATATCAATCGGGCTTTTAATTCATTTTTGTGTACCTGCTGCAATTTGTTCTGGATATTATCGTCGCGAACATAGTGACGGTCAATTGGATGTTATATCTACCTTACCAAAACTGATGAAGAGACACTCCATGATTTCATGGTGTATCTGCTGTTGTATAATTGTATTTATTTATTTCATCGCATGTGTCTTATTCTTTGCGGCTATTTCAAGAAGTTTCAATGCAGCATTAATTCCTTCCACTGGGCTATTATTATTTGGAATTTCATTAGGTAAGTTAATTTATTATACTATGCTTACATTAAAATTATATTATTATGGTATTGTGCACTTATGTAAATTGATTGATTATTTGATAATTTTTCTGTTAGGCCCGTTCTCGATTATTTTTGGTGAATTTATTCGTAAATCAGACACATTGGTAGTTGCAGTACCAACATTTACATTTGTTACAATGCTTCCTGGATTATTCTATTATGATTTAGCATTTGATGTCCAACGGTCATTTATTATGGAAATAATTATCAGCTTATTACCTTCAAGTGCAATTACTCTTTTACTTCGCCTTTATTGTACTTTAGAAGCGATGTCAGTTGATCCCACATGGCTCAAACGAGCTCCAATCTCATCTACTCCTATTTACTCCTATATCATCATGTTAATAATTGATATTTTCATTTATTCACTAATTGCTATAATGATTGTAGATTGGAAAGACAATAAATATCAAACAATTCAAAATAATAAAACAGATTTTCAAAATATTATCAATTTCAATTTTATTAATTATATTTGTTGTTGTTGTTGCATTAATATTTCTAAATTTTATCAATCAATTCGATATGGCAGGTCAGGATATGTGGTTATTCCACCGACAAGTAGTTTTATGAAATTTCCTGAAGTTGAGATGAGAAATAGTAGCCTACACGATCCGGAAGATAATAATGAAGATAATAATGCAGATAATAATAGTATTGATAAAAGTCATATTTCACTAGAAGTAAATTCATTAACAAAACAATATAAAACAAATACAAATCTCGCTGTTGTTGTATTATCAAACATCACATCAAGTTTATACAAGAACACAGTCACGTTGTTGTTAGGAAGTAATGGTGCTGGTAAAACTACACTTATGAGAATATTAAGTGGATTAGATAATGATTACAAGGGTTCAATAAATCTGATGGATAATAATAATAATAATAATAATCAACGACAGATTGGATGGTGTCCTCAAAATGAAGCTTTATTTGATTATTTAACTGTTGCAGAACATTTCACAATGTATTTTGAATTATTATTTGCATCCAATAATAATCATAATCAATATTCATTTTCAATAAATGATTATATTACGAATTCATTAATCAATTTGGACATGGTAAAGCAAAGGAATAAACATGTCCATGAGTTGTCTGGTGGGATGAAAAGAAGATTGTCACTTGCTCTTGCATTTATAGGTAGCATTTCCTTTGTTAAATTATAATTATTTAGAATGTTTTCAGCATTGCCCACAAAATATTGTGCTTGTGTGTTAAAGAAAATTTTCATTTGTTATACAATAAATTATATTCTGTATCATCATTTCATAATCAACCTGTTTTGCTATTATCATTATTATGATATTTCTCTGTGACTGATAAGTTTGAATAAGAAGTTCGACAGAGCATGTAATTATCTTTTTCAAACATAATATAAATTATGTTATATCTTGTTTTTACAGGCAACCCAATGGTACTATTATTGGATGAACCTACAAGTGGCTGTGATTCTTACTCCAGAGAATGTGTTCGAAAAAATATTCTTTCACATAAAAATACTGATTATTGCGCTATCCTCGTATCAACTCATCATGTCGATGATATTGAAGTTTTAGGCGAAAGGGTATGGTTCTTAAATGATCGATATTTAGAATTCGAAGGACCGGTTTCTTTACTTGCAACTAACCCAAAGGATAGAATCGATCAAACGAATCAATCACATTCAAATTCATATTATCAAAATAACACAAAAAGTGATGAACTTGAGGATTATATTTATAATAATAATAATAATAATAATAATGATAATAATAATAAAATCAATAATAACAATAATAATTTATTTGGTGATACTATAATAAATAATAATGACGATTATGATTTTGATTTGGAATTTTCAACATGGAATTTAGAATTGAAGAAAGAATTTATTTCTCACTTCGGGAAATTATTAAGCGATGATTGGATATCAGAGCAATCGACCATCGAAAATGATATTACGACCTGGACTATACCAAATCAACCAAATGCATATTTTATTCAATTAAATTATTTTATTTCAAATATACAATCAGTTAAAAATTATGAAAATAATTGGAATTTAAATTCTACAACACTTTTTAAGTCATTAAGTCACTTGTATTCTTCATCAAATAAACAAAGAAAAAGAAGTATTAGTGACAAGGTTAATACAAGCGGAGTACTGGGAATAGATCAACAAATTAATGAACAGATTCTCAATAATAATAACAATAATAATGATAATAATAAATCACTTATATTGTATGTCAGAAAAACAATAAAAACAATTTATTATCATATTTATTCAATATTATGGAGTCGCTATTTAGAGACTCGTGTGAATTCAATCAATCATATTTTCACTTTAATAATTATTCCATTTTTTGTTGTCTTCAGTATAGCTTTAGCATGTCGTGATTTATCATATCAAAAGGTTGAATTAACCAGCAGTAGATTCAATGGCGTGGGTGAAGTTTGTGTGTCACATGGTTCAAATGATTATTCCTTTGGTGTAAATAATAATTATTATGTAAATAATAGTAGCAATAATAATAGCAGTTCTAATCAGTTTAAAGACACATCATTATTTGATGATTTAGTTGACCCCCCTTCACATACCATTAATAATGATGATGATTATAATCATTTGTTTACTCAAAAATCGAATATTATGGATTCTGATCGGATGTTATTAGACCTTTATTTGGATTATTATCGTCATTCTAGTCGTCGATGGGGGGCTTATGTAATAAATGATAATGTGAAGAAATGGATTGCGAGTCGCGTCACAATTACACAATTAGTTTATAATAATATTTCAATGATTGAAATGTTTGATGAACTAATCAAAACTAGAGATTTTCTTTGTGGAAATGACAATAATATATCATCATTTACATCATTTGTTTCGATTTGTGGTGAGAATCCAAGTATCACTTTTGCACTTCATTATAATAATACTATTATAAATAATTATGATGTTTTAAAAAATAATAGAAACGATAATTATAATTATTATAATAATAGTGATTTATCGATTGTAATAACATCATATGAAGATATGCACTCTAATCTAACCATGCTAACTAATGTTACAAATGATCACGCCACACCAGTCTTTTTAAAAGAAGTTACTCCTTTATTATATGATAATATTAATAATAAAATCAATGATATAAATAATAATATTAATAATAATATTGATAATAAAAATAACAATAATAATAACGAATATGATAATAATGTTAATAATAACAATAATAATAATATTGATAATAAAAATAATAATAACAGATATGATAATAATGTTAATAATAACAATAATAATAATATTGATAATAAAAATAATAATAACGAATATGATAATAATGTTAATAATAACAATAATAATAATATTGATAATAAAAATAATAATAATAATAATAATAATAATAATGTTAATAATAACAATAATAATAATATTGATAATAAAAATAATAATAACGGATATGATAATAATATTGATATTTCGAATCGAATTTTAAATAGTATACCATTAGTTGCTCGTTATCGCCTATACAGTCATCCATTACCAGAAATAAATCTATCAAATATCGTCTATTTAGAACGAGGATATTTAGGATCAACTATAATAATTCTTTACATTATTATTACAACAAGTATAACAGCTAAATATGTCGTAAAAACAAGAAAAATTCAAATTAAGAAATTGTTTCATTTGTCAGGAATGCATCCAATTAGTTATTGGTTAGCAAATTATATTTATGATGTTTTAATTATGTTGATAATATTCTTTATTATTTCTTGTGCTATAATAATAGGAAATAATCCGATTCGAAATTATTTCTTTTATAATAATGATAATAATGATAATAATAGTAATAATAATAATTTTGTCTATTTTGTCCCATTATTTATGATACTATTATTTCATTTCGCTTGTGCTATTGTCGCTTCTAATTATTTTTATACCATATTATCATATGATCAATTATCCTCTCAACTCATCGTATTAATTAGCAGTATCATAACTGGAATATTTCTGAAACTTTATCTTGATAGACATCATCACGAGCGATTCTACCGTTCATTAACTGATATTTTTATAATAATCTCACCATGTTTCAGTTTTTCTACAGCATGCTTTGCAATGTTTGATAATTATACCAAAAATATAACAACAAATAATAATAATAATAATCATTTGTCAAAAATTGGATCATATTCTCCATTGAATATAATCGATTATTGCTGTATTATTATGATATGTCAAATGTTCATTTACTTAATTTTGGCTATTTTCATTGATATGAATTATCATAAATGGTTATCGATGACAGCTAAATGGAAATGGTATTATTCTGCTTCGTGTAATGCACAAGAATTATTATTATATAATCGTAATAATAATGATAATAATAATAATAATAATAATCCGTCCATTCCATCACCATCTTTAGTATCGAGTGATACATCATCTGCAGCATATCGGAATGATATTTTGAAAATATTTAAATTATATCAAATTAATTATGGTACACCATTCTTTCCTATCGTTGATAACATACATCAACATCATACTATTATTTCTGACATCGAATCAACCATAATCAATAATAATAATAATAATAATAATTCTCTCATCCATATCGATAACCTATGTATAGAATATAATAATAGTAATAATAACATGATCGCTCATACTGGCAAGTTGTCATTGGTTGGTTTATCGTGTGATATCAAAGCCAATGAGAAGATCGCTTTGTTAGGAATGAATGGAAGTGGTAAATCAACATTATTCAAAACATTATCATTACAAGAGAACATCCCTTTAAATGGCCATATTTCGATCAATGGATTCGATATTATCGATGATTGCTGGACTATTTGTATGAATCAATCGATCGGATATGTCCCACAGGAAGGGGGGCTGTTGGAATATTTAACCGTTCATCAAACAATCCAGCTTTTTACTATGATACAATCATTGACAAATAATATTAATAATAATAACGGTAATAATAATAATCAAATGACATCCTCGGATGAGATTATTATTCAGCAAAAATATATGAATTATCCTGTTCATTCGCTAAGTGGTGGGACGAAGAAGAAACTGTCAATTTATCTCGCGAATATGAACCAACCATCATTATTATGTTTAGATGAATGCACAACAGGTGTGGATCCGATTTCAGCAGAGCGTATCATAACATACATAAAAAATAATGTCAATAATAATAATAATCGAAGAAGTGATGATTATAACTCACAAGGATTATTATTCGCTTCGCATAGGATCGATGAGTCTATCTCAATATGCGATAGAATTATTATGTTATCTTCTGGGTCTATTTATCTTGATTGTCCCACTGATATATTCAATTCTATCGTTCATCAATTTTATCAAATCGATATTGTTATTAATAATAATAGTAATAGTAATAATAATAACAACAATTATATTAACAACGATAATAATAATAATAATAATAATAATAATAATAACGATAATAATAACAATAATAATAATAACGATAATAATAATAATAATAATAACAATAATAATAATAATAATATAAATAATAATAATAACGATAATAATAATAATAACAATAATAATAATAACGATAATAATGGTAGTGAGTTGATGGATCAATTCATTCATTTATTATTGATTTTATGTCAAGGAACTGAGAATGTGGAACGATTGGTTGTTTATTCTTCAGAATTGTTAAGAATAACATTAAATAAAAACAGAAATAATATATCGATTATTTGGAATCAGTTACTGGAATGGAAAGAAAATCGTATTATTTTGAGATATGCTTTTCGTCAAATGGAAATCGAAGAAGTTTTATCAACATTATATGAAAGTTATTAAAATTACGAAGTCTTATTCCAGTAGACCGATCCCTTCCTTTCTCCTTCCAATGCAAGCACATTCATCAAGTGATAAACTCAGATTATAATTTTCGTTTATTATTTTAATGATTCATTTTTAATAATCTCGATTAAACTGAAATGTATATGTTGAAAGTATATGAGAGATCGCTTACAGGTAAAAAGTTCATTACTGGGGAAAGTTCAAAACAAGTCCAAAGAGAGAAGAAGTAGAGAAGGGTTCGTGCAAAATTCAAACAAACATTTTTTTGTGGATATTATGAAAATATTCCAGGCATTGAATAGCATCAGACATTTGACTATAATGATTATGTAAAATAGTTTTATAATTAGATTATTTGCTCATAGGATGATATGATATGATATTAATATTATGACGTATGGTTAGCCATACACAAAGTTAGTGTTAAAGTTTGATACCAACATCATAAATCATCATTTTAGATTTGATATCGATGTTATTATTATTGTACGAGACACCTTATTCTTCTTAGGAAAATCATGTCAAATTTAATTGACAGATCGACCAGCCGAAGAATATGATGTACCTGTACTGTACGGCATATCATATCCGATATGACTTGAAATGTTTCATTTTAAACAAGGACAAATACATTTAATATGAATTTATCACAGATTTATCATGTGCAGTTAGGTGTTAATCCATAAATTCATACTATTAAAACTTACTCTTAAAAACAGAAATCTAATTTTGAAAAATAAATAGACATTCAATTATTTCAACGAAAGCATGAAAGAGTTTTTTACAGGAAACATTAATATGAAAGGGAAGGATTGTCACTTAGTTTTATAAATTAATTTACCGTACTACTTGTTTTCCCGTAACACCACTTTTCATATTCACAACACTACCGCATTACCTTATTGTAACTAAAACAGATAGATATGAATGTGGTAGTTTATAAATGTATAAAAGTTCAGATTATTTAATAAAAGAATTTAATAAGAAGGTGCACTTTAAACGGAGAAGATCCGATAGTTTAATGTCCATCAATAAAATATTTAGTTTTTTGCTAGTTTGGTTTACCATATAGTGTAATATTGTATATATCAAAAATAAAATACAACTTAATACTCATGATCATACTTGAACAGAATCTGTTTATAGTATATTCACCATGTCTCGTTTCTCAAAACAGACAACCAAATCCAGAATGATGACATTTTGCAATCAGTTGTGTGAAACGGGATGTCTAGGTTGGGAACTTTCGGGTACCCTTCCATAAGAAGAACACCATTCATTCGTCAATGGAGCACAATTTGGTTTTATGAGTTCTGGACCCTCCTCTTCCACATCCAATCAAACTTAATTTAAATTATAATACACTACTCAACTTTAGAATAATAATCTTTAAAACGAGAAAATTTAAACTATGATTATATAGCAATAGTAACTTTATTTGGCTTGTGATGAGATTGGAGATCTATTTTATTTTTTCAATTTTGTTGTTACTAGTAAGTCATCATCAATACGGTTAAAGTTGACTGTGTATTGTTGCAGCAATTGTTGCTGCAGCTATAGGTTATTTTGTAATAGTTAAATTATATTGTCGCTGTATTGTATTGATGATATCTCGTCACTAGGCAACCTGAGTGATGCTCGGTTTCTAATTTGTCGGTTTTGGTTTTTTGTTGAAAATTCATTTATTCGTTCATTCATTTTCATAAGTTTTCTGTTTCCCTTTAAACAAAATCGAATTATAGTAATTTACCTATTAAATTGATTATTTATCTACTTACTCATCACCTCCATTGTTCATTATTGGTTGATACAAAGTAATATTCCAAGGATAAAATATTTCTACATTACAGCATAAATCATTCACTTGAAAAGAAACAAATTTATCATAATAATAAAAATAGTAATAATGATAATAATAATATTAATATTAATTACGATAAAATAATTGCATTCAAAACAGAATAACCGGTAGCCACACCTCCTTCATCCACACCCTCTTGCTTCGTTCGTAACAAATATCCACCTTTTTCATTCACAATTTCATTATCAGGTGATCCCAGATAAGTGCCATACACACCTAACTCATTTATTGTTGAGTAGATGTTAATTGAACCTTGTCGAAAAAATGCAGATTTTGAAGGGGTCGGAAATATTCTTTGCATCAAAACGAAACCTAACAGACATCATATTTACGATAAATTAAGACGAATCTGTAGTTCCGGTAAGTCAAAAATGATTATTAAACACCAAACAAGCTACAGATTGGCTGTTGCTTGTATTCTTGTTCGATACTCTGTTAAAATTATCATGATTAAAAAACCACTAATTTGATATTTTGATTCAAATAACTTCCAAACAAATCACATTAGACAACAGTCTAACCATTCAACAACATGATTTTTAATATTAATAACAACCATACTTAGGTTTGTTTTTTATAATATCATTCGATGAGATGAATCAGATGAGTGTTACATAGGAGTTGGGGGTAAATGGAAATATTTATAAATGAAAAATGGCACTTAATAAAATTGCAATAAACAAGAATTGGAATAGTAAAATAATGAAAGATGAAATAATTATCGATTATGATAATTGTGATAAGTCATAAATGATTGGATCATACCTGATAAAATCGAATCGTTTCGATTTTCAACTAAAAATTTACTTAAATCTTCTCCATAATAATTATTTCCACCTCCTATAATAATCATCATGATTGTCATAAAGAATTATTATTATATTATATTATTAAAATGATCATTGCATGTTGTATCTTTTAGTTCAAATTTATTAACCATAAATGGAGAAATTATGAAATTACGATACAGAATATAATTAATTATATAAATGATTTATTATTATTATTATTATTATTATTATTATTATTATTATTATTATTATTATTATGTGTTAGAGCCAATAAAACCATCAAAATTATACAATAGATAAGTATAATAATAAAACCAAACCTTCTCGTTGTGGTTTCAATACCCAATTCTTCCCTTTTTCCATAATAGCATCATTTACTGCACTTATTATTTCCTCATATAATAACGGGTTATTTTGCTTATCGATGAATAATAATCCTAAATCGAATTGTTTTGCAAAAGCTAATCTTAATAAATCACTTTCTTCTTTTATTAAATATTTTTCTAATACTCCAGGTTGACATAATGCTGCTTGAATTACTTTCGTACCAGCCAACTGATATCCTAATAATCAAAATGATAGTTATTATAGGCTGATTATATTATAATATTTACTATTATTTTATCTTTATTATAAATAATGTATATGTCCCATAAATATTTTTCCATTTTATTCAAAATCAGCAAAACAAATTTCTCTACATTGACCTTTATTAATTAATAAAATTTATATATTTATTATTATTATTATTATTATTATTATTATTATTATTATTATTATTATTATTATTATTATTATTATTATAGGTATACCTATATTAGGACACTTTATAGCTGATGATTTTTCAATCATAATCCTTGCTTCCCATTCTTTAGATGATGGATAATCCTTTGGAATATATCCAGCTCGATAATACGCCACCGAAACAGGTACCTGGTTCTGAGTTACTAACCGGTTATTTGAATCTAACACGCAATTTCGCTGAATCTCTGCCATTGTCATGAAAGAAACTGGGATTTGATATTTATCCCATAATTTAGCTTCAAGTAAACGTTGGTCAGCAATCTATAAAATATATTATAAAACACATAAATATATAACATGATAATAATTTATAATTGAAATAAAATGAAAAATCGATTTATCAGATTGCATCGGAGTTTAAAATAATAATATAATTTTTACATAACTATTTTCATGATGCCAGGGATGATATCTCCCTTGATAGATAAGTTCATATGCTGATAAGAACAATTTATAAGATCTTACATTTCTTTCGCCTGGTTGCACTATAAATAATATGGTTGATTTTTCGTCATTGAATGATAAATGAGCTTGATGCAACACTGATGATATGACATCTAATGAAGGATTTTGTACTATTCTATTTGATACTTCATTAGGAAGGATGCGAGAAGGAAAATCTAATACTTGCAAAATATTTTTAATATACTCAGAATTTTCATTTCGTTTCAAAAGAAACCGTTGAAACTCACTAACTTTTTGGCTAAGACTGCCAAATGAAGAAGCAATTGTATTAACTTCAACTTGTAAAGGTTTAGCATCATAATTGACCATATAATCACTTCGTAATATTCCACACTGAATATCATTTTTTATTGTTTTTTCTGGAATATTGTTGTAAATTTCTAATAGTTTTTTGATAAATTCATCTGATTTCGAGGCTGATAATAATTGATTATTAATAAAATCACGATCTCTTGCAATTTTATCGATTAATCTATTTATTGTTGTTTGTACGGAACAAGCATAATCAAAAGCAACTTTGGGGAATTGATTAGGAAATAATGATATTGGAGCGCATTCGAAAGCGCTACTAGTACTATTTGCTTTCCCATATAATAAACCATTTAATGCACACCAAGCAGTGCTTTGATCGATAATATGCTGGTTGTTCAAATTGATATCTTTCATACTTGATCTGACAACAGTACTGCTAATATGCTTTGAATAAAACGAATTACCAGGACAAATTGAATGAAAATGTCTAATTGAACGGAATGAGTGAGTAAATGTTAATGTATTCAACATAATAACTACTGCATATAAAACCTGCATAATGCTTGTGCTAACTACTTTAAGATAATTCAATTAAGGTGCATAGTTTTGTCATTGCACTTCTACTCATAAAGTTTGGTAAATAAACTAATATAATAATAATAATAATAAATAATAATAATAACAATAAAAATAATTTATAATTTATTCTAAGTGACAAACCCCCCCTATATTTTTGTGAGAATAATATCAAAAAATAATCACTTTTCATCAAACAATTCACCGGATATCTGGAAGATATCTGGTCATATAAATTGTATGTAGCACATTATATTAGCCAAGATGGGTAGATCATCCAATAAATTAATCATTAAAGCTCATCATTCGTTACGGAAAA